>JAJLRR010000015.1:0-137418 GCA_030567175.1 Williopsis lachancei
TGGTAGGGAAGGGGAGTATGTACAACCAACTTGTTTTGAAATTCTCCGAGTAATTCCCTGTAAGATCTATCACCAAGCCATCTCTCCATGCGTTCAGATGTCCATATAAACCGTCTACGACCAGTAACCGGTGCTTCTTCCAGATGTGTGACATAGACGATTGAACCCAGGCCAATGGTCAACCCAAGCGCCTTCTTAATGAAAGGGTCCTGTAAAGGGTTTGACGAAGTGACAGTGTTGTTAAATCTTTTGTAGGTGGCATAGTATCTTTGTGTGGAGTTCTTTAAGAAGAATAGCCTTTGTTGCTGTTGCACCAAGTTTGGTTTGTAGAACTGTCCGAATGACACAGCTCCCTGTGGACGACTCAAGGAGAAGATGCTTCTTAGCGAAGACTTGAACATTGTGTTTCAGCGTTGTTCTTCTTCTGTGAGGTTCTTGATTTAGGTGGAGGGCAAAATAGGAAGTGATGATATTTAGCATCTTTGAATTTCAATGCGTATACGTCTTAATTAAGCGCGGTTGCTAAGTATGGAAAATTTGTAGCTTCTTCCATTAACCAGAACGGTGTTCTCTATCCACAGATCCATTCTTCTCTATAAACCATTTCATAGTCCACTAGACGAGTCATACACCATGGGAAAGGCAGAGATCGGCACAGCCAAGTACCTCTCCAAGCAGATGAAGATGAAAGGTCTTCAGAAGCTCAAATGGTACTGTCAGGTCTGTGAGAAACAATGCAGGGATGACAACGGGTTCAAATGTCACATCAGAAGTGAATCGCACATCAAGAAGATCTCTTCGATAGACAAGGCAGATATCGACAATTACTCCAAGCAGTTCAAAGATGCCTTTGTCTCTCAGCTACGAAGCTACCATGGCGAGAAGAGCATCAATGCCAACAGATTCTACAACCAGCTCATTCAACAGAAGGACCATGTGCACCTTACGGCGACCAGATGGTCCTCATTATCACAATTTATACAGGAGATGGTCCGTACAGGTGTTCTGAATGCTAAGATACCAGACGCAGATGGTGATGATGATCAGAGCCTGAACAGCGTTGACATATCCTACATAAATAACTCTGGTGATGAAGTTATGAGAAAGACGATGCTTAAGCAGAAAATTGATGCCGAGAAGAATGACGAGTCTCTCAGCGAGCGGTTGTTAGAACAACAGATAAAGAGAGGGCAAAGAGAAAGCAGTAAGAATGACAATGAGGAAGAAGAAGAAGACACCACAGCAACGAGGACAGTCAGAAACAACCAGCCCATAAAGATATCTCTTGGTGGGTTGAAGAAACCGTCTACATCGCAATTCAAAAAGATCAATGCGTTCAAAGTATCAAAGCCGATGAAGAAGGTATAGAAAACCATCAAAATGGATTATAACTATTTACACCGTATTCTCTCCAATACTGTTTATCAAGTCTGCTTGAAACTTTCTTACAATACAGTCGTTCCATCATCTTGATCGTCTCCATCTTGATATCAACTCCATGCAAGATAATATGGTCTATTGACTTGACTCTCAACAGCTCCAAGAGTTTATAACCACTCATACTGGAATTGAAAGAAAGGTCCAACAGCTGCAAATGCTTGAAACCCTTACCATGTTTTATCGATTGTGTCATCTGACCTAATGCAAAATCCCCAAAATCAACAGATTGATTAAGATACAGAGATTCCAACATTGGACATAGAGTAGCCACAAGGTCAAAGTTGAAATAAGTTCCAACTGGTATGTCTTCAGAAAATGCATTTCTTCTAAATAGAACATTTGGACAAAATCCAACAGAGAGATGCTTCAATCTAGGTCCACAACATTCAAGGATTCTGATTAATCCATTGAATGAAATACACGATCCAGTAAGATCCAATATCTGTAGATTACCAAAGATTTTGGACATATAGTCTGGAACATAGATTTGTAATCCCTCGATGTATCTTACCTCTGGTTCTCTAAACACAAACTTCTTTAAATGTGGTAATTGTAATACATCATGGTTGTTCAATATGTTTCTCAATGTCAATGTCTTGTTATTTTCAAATACTAAGGATCTCAACTCTGGGAAATTTTGTAGAAAGTTGAAAGTTCCATTAAAAGAATTTAACTGAGCAAAGTCATATCCAACTATGATCAACGATCTGAGATTTGACAATTGAGAATATGGTTCTGGTCTCTTGAAGAATGAATCGAATGGAACACATGGATATTTCATCTTTAAATCTCCAACTATTGTCATCTGCTTCATCTTTGTGAAATGCATCGAGGGTGGAACATATGCCCGAGGTAATGCATACTTCTGATCAACAGAAGACGATGGAACAACTGTTATACTTTCAAGGTTTGGCAATAGCTCAATCAGCCTTTCTTCATAACGTGGTGTAAATATACAACTTAGCCTTAGATTCTTAACCTCTTCAAGACTCTCTCTGGCAACGGAGTTTTGTTCCAGTTGTTCCACAATCTGTTTCATAGAGACACCCATGAATGTCAGGTCCAAAAAATCAGTGATTGAAATGCCAGATTTCAACAACGAGCTCAGTACACGTAACTCTTCTGATAGTCTGATTGAAGGTATGCTCAATTTTTGAATTTTCTTCAAGTCCGAAGATTCTTTGGAGATTTTGATCGTATCAAGACAGGTTGTAACTTCTTTAACTCCAGCATGGCTTGTGAGCCGTATATTGTTGAATAATGGCAACTCAGGAATAATATCGTTCCATCTTTTGGACAACTGTCGGCATCTGAGGGCAGATTTTAAGGGAATCATCATAAGAATCTTACAGATCAGCTCCAATGGCAAGTAATCCAATGGATCCATCGATTTTGCTGGTGTACTCTGTACTGATGACGTTGGTACCAGCTGCTGTTTCTTCTTTTTGGGACCATCGTCCAAAGATACCTGTTTCACTTTGGAAGACGAAGTGTCAGACTGAGGTTTCAACATCATCCTTATCTGCCTAGCATTGGTCCTCAGAAGCCCGTACATTTTTTCATTCAGCTTTATGTTGAACTTCTCCTTTCCAAGCGCAAGCATCTTTGAGCCCTTCTCGTAGACTTCGAGTGCTCTGGGAGCTTTGTTCATTATCTTCAACAGTTTACCTGATCGTATATATCCCCTAGCATTGAACGGCTCGACGCGTATCATCTGTTCGGCATCCTCCAACGCATCGTTAAGCCTTCTCAGTTTCTCCAAAGTAGCAGCACGAGAGTCCAGCAGAGCAGTCAGCTTTGGATGATAAAGGTTGTCAGTGGGCCCATTGTATGAAGGTCTCTCCGTGAGCCCATAGTTCTTACGAAGCATTCCAATGCTCTTCTGATCCATCGATGTCGCGTAGTTTATGGCTCTCGTGAATAGCTTCAAACAGGCCTTGTAGTTCTCTGCTTTGAACTGCCGTTGTGCAAGGTCCATGACCTGCTTGATTACATCTCCATCTTCAGCTGCCATGTGAGTCGGCGTTGTGGTCGGAGAGAACAAGACGAGAAGATCCTTTTGTTTACGACTGATGTTTACGTTTACTATGCAAAAGTATATTAGCCCCATAGTTAACAATTATTACTATGGTGACAATGAGCTTAACTATGGACAATCTGCAAAATATTAAACAGCAAAAAACTAAAAATGACAAAAACTTCAAGAATCAATAGAGTGAAAGGCAGCTCAACGCTTTATAGGATCGATTAGAAATCATCGGATAGAATATAACGATGCTTCCATTCAGGGCTCTACGTACACAGCTGCGTACACCAGTACGCATCCTACCAAATGCTTTACCAATGCTCCAACGAGTTCGTCTACAGAGTACCCAAAGCACAACTCCACCCACCAAAAAGACAATGACCGTCGATCGTGAGCTTCCAGATCCTTTGAAAGACCGTACTAGAGCCCGTGTACAGTTCGTTGGATTCTGGATATTGATGGGTATCTCTGCTGTGCTCATGTTCAACTATGAGAAGACAACGTCTCCAGTTGTAACGACAACTCTACATTTCCTCAGAAGAAGTAAGATCATCAGAGAAGTGTTGGGAGATGAGATCGACTTTGCCAGTATTTATCCGTGGATCAGTGGTGAGCTGAATCAAGTGAAAGGTGTTGTTGACATCAAGTTCAAAGTGAAAGGTTCCAAACGCGAAGGTTTGGTGAGACTTATCGCAGACAGAAAGAGTAGACGTGAGGAATTTTTGATTCATGAGTGGAGTTTGGAAGTTGAAGGCCAGAAGTACGATCTATTGGCTGATGAGAGTGTTGACTTCTCCGTCTAATGAAGATGAGTAAAATGAAGAAAATCAGAACTCTGGTTGCAGTCTCATGATAGATGTACATATAAGATAAATATTTGGGGCAGTGATATTGAATATCTCAGTTGTATATATACGAATAGTTTAATGATATATTGGATTAGTACGAATTACAATTCAAGTAAGATCAACAAATAATACAAGCATGCGACTACGCCGATAGGTTAAAAGCTTTAAAAGTAAAATAACATGTAATAATGCAGGAAAGTTCAAATGATAAAACAGAAATAAATTCAAGTGAGAGTAAAAAATAACAGAGAGTCATAAAGGTTTGAAACGACAGATGATATGATGAGATCTTGATGATGGTCGTAATGATGGCCATGATGATGGTATGATGGCCAATGGACAGAGTTTCCAGGGTATATATGATTTTGATGTGTAATAGTCCTTATCAATGTTCAATCTTTGGTCTTAAACCTTCGATGAATGCTCTTTTACTCTCGGAATAATTCGTAAACTCATTTTCGTATTGATCTTCCTCCTGTATTTCATCTTCGTTTCCAACGTCATAGTTATTCTTTAGGTCGTACATCTCATCGTCGGTATGTACCGATGAGTTTGAAGTTGAAGTTTGTGGTCTTTTGGCCGTATCTAGTTTCACATGAGCTTGTAATGACCTGGCAAGGTCTATACTGTTTTGACGTGACTTACCGTTCACTTGAGAAGGATCCTGATCCATAACAGGAACGTTCGAATAGAAGTTATCCGTCACGTGTGTTGAGTTCGAGTTTATCGATGAATTGGATCCTGTCAAGTTCGGAGGATTCAAGTTGGAATAGGATGAGTTTCTGGAGCTCGAAAGGTTCGTCATTGATGACTTCATCTGCTTTCTATAAGCAGGCACAAATCTCTTCTTCTTCTTCCCTCCCTTTCCATCACTTGTATCCTTTTCCTGTACCGGGCTGTTTGGCGCGGAACTGGTGTCGTCCTGGCTCGTTCTATCACCCTTTTCAGGGTCAGATGTGTCTTCATGGTTGGCGTGGCCCTGTTGCTCTTCGGAGCCAATCTTCAGCTGACTAAAGTTATCGTACGAGATGTCCTTATCTATGTCTCTGATTTCTTGATCTTTTTGGAACTCTATGTCCTCTTTCTTCAAAGCCCTTCTATGGATTCTCAAAAAGTATAGTGCAACGAGCATAGCGATAAAAGATGGTATACCAATCGCACAACCGACAGCGATACCCGTGGTGTTTGACATCTTTGATGGTGTGAATATGTGCTAAGTTTGTAGTACTGTTTCTGGTATAGTGATTTTGACGCTGAGGTGAAGCGAGTGTATTGTATATGGAGCCTCAGTTGGTCAGTGTATTTGATACTTGTTCGACTATGAGTCTAGCAAGGTGAATGTAGATGTATATGAAGATAGATTGTTATGAGTGAGCAGCGTGTTAAACCAATCTAATGTCCGTCTTCAGCTGTTCTACGTACTGGATGTAAAAGCTCAAGCTTCTGATTTGTCTTAGCTCAACGAAAAGAGTACTCGATCTTAATATTCAGAGCTCCCAATTTGCTTCTGACAGTAGATAAGGAAGTTGAGATTCGAACTTGTCTGCCAACTTTTAGCTCTGTGATATGTGTTCGTGGATACGGTCTCGTTCCTTAGGTCCTTGGAGCCCAATTCTAGCAGGCTATCACAACGGAAAAAAGGTGTAGATGCTGACTAGCGCTAATAGTGTAGACTGTTGCTTGAGCTATCTCAGTATTTTTCCCCTAGCATTAACAGCTAGCGCTAATTACTATTGGGGATGGTTTGTTGATTTTTTTTTGTTTTTTTTTCATGCCATGTGATTTCCCCATTAGGAACTAGGGAAGCCATTTAAGGCTTAAGGCTCCCTCCCTCTCTGCAGTCGTTCTAGCTGCTGCTCATGCTAGCACGTCGCACTAGTCATGGCGGCCTGGAGCTACTGCACTAGCTGTTGGATCGTTAAAAATAACCCCGTTTCTACGCAGCAACACGCCGGCAGCTGGTACCACAAATGTGGTTAACATGCTGTAGCAGCTAGACGTGTAACAGAAGACCACGCTACGGGAAGATCAATGCCGCTGACGTACCTTCGAGACCTTCCGCGCTAAGCAGACGCACACGCCCTCATCATTCTTCTTCCTTCCTTCGTCTCTTTCCTTCTAATTCCTTGCTAAATATTATCCAGCTGCTTGATGCGCTCCGTCTTGTCCTTTCCGTAGAACTTCGAGCTAGCATGAGCTATGACGTTGTGCTGCACTCCTCCCTCTCCTTATTTTGGTTTCCGCAGAGATCTCCCGCCTTTTCTCCCTGCTGTTAATTATAATGGCGCAGATCTGGGATCTGGAAGGCTGGGCACACTGTTTTTGCGTGGCATATCTTTTGCCTAGCCTCTCCACTTTTAGCACAACGTCAACGACGTCGTCGTCCAGCCAAACATACACGCCCCTGTCCCTCCCAGGCGCGAGTTCTCTTCACTGATGAGCAGTGATCATGGGTGGAGCCGCGCGCAGCAAGCTCCAGAGATCAGAGTTTCTATTTTTTGCACAAAAAGTCAAGGGCTAGAACAAATACTTCATTTTCTCTTCTTGCAAAAATATATACGATCCCATAGTTGAGGTGGAGCTTTTTGTATGGGCAAACAAAATAATTGCTATTATTGGAAGCGGTTCAAGTTATTACTGAGCGCCCATAAATATTAAATATCATGCTAGTGTTGTAGGCGTATGATATTAAAGCTGGACTTTCGAAGATTCTTTGTGCTACAGCTGCTTCTAATCTAACTAACCAATGACCATGACCTTATACAGTGGAACGTGTACTTAATACAGCAGTGTATATATATCATACTATATAGACTATAGTCTATAGTATAACGTCTTGCTGCTAGTGATATTTATCAGTAAAATACCAATTAATTAGTTTGAGATCTTTGAGCTTTACAGAGCATGATTTTATGTTTCATACGCTTGCATGATAAAAATGTCATAAGGAGAAAAAAATTGACCATAAACAGTCACGTGACTTATTTGATCACGTGAATAATATTAGTCACGTGATATAATTAATAAACCCTTCGCTGCATGGATCTATTGTTTTGGTGTTATTTTTTTAGGCGTTCGATCACGCTAAGCGCGTTTTGTTTTGTTCTAGATCGCACAGCAAGTTGATTTACTCCTACGTCTTACTTTTAAGCAGCCTATCAGTACAGCGGCACCATTCGAGCTAAGGCATAGGGAGCATACCATAGCCATCTCTGCCCTCACTACAGCTAAAAGCTTGACCATCGGTCAGCACTGTTTCTGTCAAAGGTAAGTGTGAATACTTTGACACCGCGGGTGATCGAAAGGTGCATTGGTGGTGTTGACCTGCGCTGTTCCATCATGAAACACACCACTAGCTCAATATCCCACCAGGCGCTTAGAACTCAAGTTGACTCCCGATGTACTAACAAACCTTATATTTAGAGAGAACGATGTCACCTCTGAGTGATGCTGATAATAAGATATTCTCTTTCAAGATACGAAACCCAAAGAGGGATAATGGACACGATGAGCTGTCAAACAAACCACCACTGACCGATCACACAACACATACAGTAAAGCACAAAGCAGCGGTACCCAGCGTCAACATTGCAGATCTTGGGCTAAGTCTAGTCGGTCTGGGACTCCCCAAGGACTCATCTATACCCATCGAAGTGAACGAGGATTCAACCGCTGACAGAATAAGAAAGGGCTCCATAGAACTAGAGTACCAATTCCTGAATTTTGATAGAAGGCAACCACCCAGTGATGAGATAGTGGAAGTCCTCTTCGAAAAATTTTTAAAGTCAAGAGCCTTTACCCCAGATGCTTTGAGAAATTTGAAGTCATCGACAATATCGAGGAAATGGAGCCTTGTGTGCCATGATCAACTACAACCGGAAGGTCTCGCAGTAGATGTCCAGTATAACGCAAGTTGGTATATATCAAGGATGAGATATCTTGGATCAAAAGAGCTACACAAGCTAGAAAGACTTCTCCGATCAAAGGACTTTGTCGATGACTTTCTTGATCTAGAAGGTCACTTAAAACTTGCAGATCTTGATTTGAGCTCTACAGACGAGGAAAAAGAGTTCCTGATCATCCATTGTTTTAAAAATATCATCAACTCACCGAGAGGCTCGGATGTTGTGGCACAGGACTTCAAGCTCACTCACTTCCTTGTACAGACCCTTCTAAACTCCACAAAGCTCACCAACAAGAAGACATTGACAGATGTATTAGTACTCATAAGCTATTGGGCTAGACCTTTGGGGAGAAACAATATTCTCAAATCTCTATCGAAATTATCTCATCCAAGTCTGTTTACATCACTTGTAAATTCATTGGACGAAGTGTTGAGTGAAGAATATTTTGTATTTGCCAATATGATTCTGAAAGAACTTGTATTAAGTACATTGTTTTTAATCATATCAATAGCTGAAGGTGCTGAATCACCGAATGATAAAAAGATAATACACTACAAGCTCAAAGAGGCCAATTTTTACTCGCTGCTTCATAGAATGAGACTGATAGGAGATGCTTTGATAGATGAACAGATTGATAAATATAAATTAATGGATCAAGAAACTATGAAGAACGATATCATGAATGAGCTGAACCTCTCAGATTCACAATTTGATCTCACCATTAGAACTTTGAAAAGTCGCTCCGCTGGAAATGAGGAACTTTTTCAAATGGTCTCGAATATTCAACTTCAACTATTGGATATTGTTGAATCAAACTCCCTTTCACAAAGCTTGAAGATGTTCACATTCGTCGATTCAATTGTCACAAAGGTTCAGAAATCACAATCTAACTTGGATAACACAGATTCGATACTGCAAGTCTCTATCCAAAAGCTGATGGATCAAATGACCACTACAGAACTGGCAAAACGTGCAATGAATGAGGCACAAGAGTACGAAGAGAAGGCACAAAAGTTGGAAGACGAAGTTAAAGTTCTGAAGGCATCTTTGAGTATTTCTGGAGCAGACGTTTTGAAACGTAATGACGAGTTACAGTATAAGCTGGAAGAGAAAAATCTGGAGATTCAACAATTGAAGCAATCAATGAATGATATGCAAGCAGTTATAAAATCCGAAAAGTACAAGTTTTCAATGGCCAATGCAAAGAACTCATTCAACAATGAGCCCTTATATGGCGGGCAGAGGTCTACAAGAAGCTATACAAAAGATACCCAGAGTCTTCTGCACTCTTTGCAAAGAGCAAACACACATAATGCGTCTTCGAAAGGAAATTCCACGAAAGGTCAAAAGACTTCTCAGTTGATACATTCCAAATCATCATTCTCATTGCTCAAGTCTCTGTACTTACAATCAGACTCCAATGGGGAACAAAGTCAAGTCTCAGAAACTTCTCAGACCGCATTGTCTTTTAACGGCCACCAAGGATCAGCCACTGTCTCAAATGGTCAAAATGGACCAGCTCAAATATCTCAAGCTAGTATAACGGGGCGTAATGACTCATCATCTTCCATAGGAAGCGTTATGACAAACTCTTTACATGAACCACATGAACATGGTCCTATTGTCGATTATACTACCGAAAATTTCAAAAGTGATGGTCCAGAACCTGGGGTAATACAACTCAATGGCACCTCGACCTTGTCCTTGAATGGATTTAATATGGGTCCGAGATCTGGATCAATTTCTGTCAAAAGAGAACCGCACATGGATAACGACTTGGGCTCCTTCAGCTTTAACAACTCCAATGATGACGAAAAGAGAGATAGATTTGGCTCGTCGGCCTCTGATGTCAATCCATTATCTTCAGATAAACCAAGGAATTATAACTTATCATCAGCTTCGTTACCTCCGCCACCTCTACCGGACTTTTTGAATAATTCGGCATTGGCTCAGACATCAAAGGTGCTAGTGGATCAGGCAGAAGGGAACGACTTGTATGCGGGGGCTTCTGGGCCATTTGTATCACCTTCGGAGCCCCAATTGGTAAAATCTCGGGCTGAGAGCTCACGGTCGAATACATCATCTGCTTCAGTTCCTCCACCGCCACCTCCAATCCCAGAGTTTTTAAGTGATCAGTCAAAGTCAAGCTCTAGTTCGGCTGGACTATCACCAGCATCGGCACTGCCGCCGCCAGCACCACCGCCAGCACCACCGCTGCCAGAGTTCATGTCAAAATCAGAGCCTTTGTTAGTAAAAAGTGAAGATGTCACCGAAGGTAAAGCTATACCTCCACCTCCACCACCACCTCCAATCCCTGGATTCATGTCAAAGTCAGAACCATTACTTGTTAAGAACGAAGATGGCAACTCTTCACTTGCTCCACCGCCTCCTCCACCACCTTTACCAAATTTCCAGCAGCCGAAGTTGAAAGTTGAGACCAAAGTTAAAATTGAGACGTCAATTGTTGATGAACTATCACGTGTGATTCATAAGCCTTCTAAAAAGTTGAAACAACTTCATTGGGATAAGATCAACGATGAAATTGTAAAGGAAACGTTTTGGGGAGATGTAATGAAGCAGTCTAAGGTTGAAGAATTGAAAGAACTTGGTGTCTTAACTGAGGTTGAAGATCTATTCACCGTGAAAGAGACTCGAAAGAAGGAATCACCAACTACACAAGTGAAGCCTGAACTTATCTCTTTCTTACCTAGAGATCTCTCACAACAATTTGGTATCAATCTCCATATGTTTGCTGGTTTAAGTGAAGAAGAGTTAGTGCTAAAAGTACTTAAATGTGACCATGATGTTATGGATAACATTAGTGTTTTGGAATTTTTCAACAAGGATGAGCTGTGTGCAGTTCCCGCTAATCTTTTGAAGAATTTTAAACCATATTCTACAGATTTTGTTGCTCATAAGGGACCAACTATGGATCCTGCTCAGCTAGCAAGAGCTGATAGGATCTATGTTCAGCTATGTGTTGATTTGAGAGAATATTGGAGATCAAGATCTCGAGCTTTATTGGTTATAAAGACATATGAGAAGGACTATCACGATTTACTCCATAAGATTCAAAGGGTCGATGATTCTATAAAAGCGATCAAGAACTCTAAATCTTTGAAGAATTTATTCTTGATTATCAGAGAGATTGGAAATTTCATGAATAGGAAACAAGTTGATGGTTTTAAATTAGCCAGTTTATCCAAATTGAATTTTGTCAAAGATCATAATCAAAAGACATTTTTACACTATGTTGAAAAAGTGATTAGAAGTGCATATCCTGAGTATTTGACCTTCTTGAAAGAGTTACTGTTATTACAAGAGACTGCCAAAATCTCAGTTGAACAACTTTCTAACGATATAGGTTCTTTTATTCAAAGTGTTCGAAACATTGGTAAATCTATTGAATCTGGAAACTTGAGTGATCCAAGTGCTATTCATCCAAAAGATCGGGTATTGTGTAAAGTCTCTGTTAAATTACCAGAGGCATTACGTAAATGTCAACTATTGGAGGATCAACATAGGTTTATCATTTCAGATTTTGATAAATTGATGATATATTTTGGAGAACCAATTAATGATTCAACTGCAAGATCAAGTTTCTTATCAAAATTCCAAGATTTTGTAAACGATTTCAAAAAGGCACAATTGGAGAATATTGAAAGCGAAGAACAAGATTTGATATATAAGAAGAGAAAAGAGTTGATGATGTTACAGAGCAAGAAAAATGCTAAAAGTATGAAACTTACAAAAGATGTTAGAAATACTAGATCTACAGGTAATATCGGTGGTAATGACAATGATAATAATGATAATGGATATGAAGATGATGTTGTTGATAATTTGTTGAAGAAGCTCAAGGGAGTTTCTAATGAGAGAAGAAGAGTTAGTACTAGTGGAGCATTGACAGGTAATAGTAATGCTGCTAATACTGCTAGCTCAAGGACTAGGTCAATTGCCGAAGGAGATGACAAGTTATTCTCCAGGGCACAGTCAATGTTGGAGGACACCAAAGGCATTTGAAGGAGATACATAGAGATATCTCACCCCTTATAAATAATTAATGTTACGATTGCACGATTTATTGATTATGTTCAGGTAGCGGGTATCGATATCCGACGCTCAGTACTACAAATATTTGTATGGATCAACATTTCGCGAAGATTATTGATCATTGGAGATGATTCGAAAACCAGAACCATTACAAACAATCTCAGGGGTGAAAGAGATAACGAGGAGTAGTAGATAAGATAGAGCAGGGTGCGCACTGTTAAGACAAACAACTTATACAACTATATCACCTAACTCTTTGATCAATGAGAAGATTCAGCAGTGGAAGAACCCTGGCCAAGGCCCTTGTCAAGGAAGTTGCACAAGCGCCAAACAGAGCGACAACTTGGTCCTCTTCACAGGCCTCCAGAGTGTCCGTGCTGGACCACGCGAAGTTCCTACAGAAGGATCTTCTCAAGCAGCCAGCACCTCCTTCTGCGATTGAGCTGATCCATCAGCAGCCAGTTCGGTATATCGATGACCGTATTGCTGTTTGCCAGGGGAACAAACAGGGATCCCAGGGCCATCCAAAGGTTTATATCAACCTGGAACCCAAGAGAGCACATAGCTGTGGATACTGTGGGCTGAAGTTTGCGATGGAGTCGTACAAGGGTGAGATCTAGTCTTACTCCCACTCATCACTATTTATACTATTTATTAAACACTATTTATTATACACTATTTATTACTGTCATAAGAATGAAATGAATGAATTGAATTGACGTACATATGAACTATACATAGCATTATAGTAATTAGTGTAGGAACGACATCAGCCCAAAGAACACAACAATAGTACTAAAATCAAAAATGAAAAGTGATAATAACTCGAGATATTTAACTGCCAATCTTATTCTATACTTCCAATGGGATCCTAAGAATTGAGGTGGGATATAGTCTAGATAGTTCAACAACGATGGATAATTGTAATGAGAATCCGGAGTCTTTATCAAATGCGAAGCATAAATAGATGTTGTTATCACTTCGAATGATATAAACCATTGTATGAATTTTGAATGTGTTGTATTGTCAATCATAAAATCATTTGAATATTTAAAAGAATGATAACCATTCATAAAATAGAAATAGATTGTCAAAGTCATAATGAACAGAAATTTCATAAACATGAATCTTGCCTTATATTTATCATTTGCAATCTTGAGTTCTTTAATCCTTAAATTTTCTTCAGAATCCTCTGCAGTTGTACTATCATTTGCATTAACATCACCTAGATTAGCCATGTTCAATCCTTTAAACATCGATCCAAACATATCCTTTAATTCATTATCCATGTCATTAGCATTGTTACTGTTATCACCAGTATTATCATTATGATCATGTTTAACGTTACCTAAGAGCTGTTGAAGTGTCTTTTGGAACTCTTCTTGTTCTTTGAGGAACTGTTGATGCTGTTGTTGTTGTTGTTCCTGTTGCTGTGCAACTTCATCGATATCCTGTATTGGAGGATCAGCAAAGTTCTGAGATATTCTATTCGATAGCTTCTTTGTTGTGGTTTGCTGTCTTATGCTTTTAAGCTCTGAAACTGTCTCTTGTTCTTCATTAGCAATAGAAGTAGCCTCATCGGCAGCAGTAGAAGGAGCAGCGTCAGTAGCAGCAGCAGCAGCAGCAGCAGCCGGAGTATCACCTATGATTCTGTCCAAACGAGCATTGGCATTGGCCATCTTGGCGGCTCTTCTCTCACGAAGGAGCTTACGCTTCTCGGCCTCGGAGATCGCCATTGTGTTATTGTTTCTGTTTTCTGTGATGATGCCTATTTCCAATGAAGCTTCTTCTTCTCTGACTTTTCGTTCTCAGTTTGAGCTAAATAAATAATTAATACCAGCGCTAAAAAATCGCAAAGGGTTACCCGGTCGGGAATAATCTATAACATCATCACCAGATTTACCAGAAGCTTACGAATAGTACGAATAATCTCTATTTACAGGACAGTGTAGTACAATAATCTAAGATAAAGCAAGTGATAAGCTACTTCAAATCACTACCGACAATCTCATTCCACGTCTTTTCCTCTTTCTTCAACTCCTCAGTCAACTCGTCTTTAATCTTTGCAGCCAAACCTGGACCCTTGTAGGCAAAGCTCGTATACAGCTCAACGTATTGGGCACCGGCCTTACCGAATTCCAGGGCGTCTTTACCGCTAGATATACCTCCACATCCAACAAGTACTAGTCCACTTCCCTTGGAATGATTAGCAGCGATTTTGAGTGCCTTTAGGGCAAATGGTTTAACAGGTGCACCTGATAAACCACCAGCTTGTTGAACCAAATCATTTGATGCTTTTAGTGTACCTGGTCTTTGAATTGTTGTGTTTGAGATGATAATACCGTTGATCTTTGAATCAATTGCACTCTGAACAATGGATTTGATCTCATTTTCATCTAAATCTGGTGCGATCTTAACCAAGATTGGAGTTACAGGTTTATCTCCAGAGGTTAATGAATCACGTTTTGAGACAACGCTCTTCAACAAATTGGTCAATTTACCCTCACCTTGTAAGTTTCTTAAACCCGGAGTATTTGGACTTGAGACGTTTATGACAAGGACATCTGCTAATGAGTTGAACTGTTCAACTCCCTTTGTATAATCTTCAACTTCATCACCTGTCTTATTCTTACCCAAGTTAACTGCAAGTAATTTACCATCTCTTCTTGATTGATTATCACTTTGTTTCTGTTTTGAATCCAATTTCTCCAATCTTTTCTCCAATCTTGCCTTAACAACCTCATGACCAACAGAGTTAAATCCATATCTGTTTATAACAGCATCATCTTCTGGTAGTCTAAAGAATCTTGGTTTAGGATTACCAGGTTGTTCCAACGGAGTTATTGAACCGATCTCAACGTATCCAAAGCCACAGTTAAACAAAGAATCAATAGCTTCACCGTGTTTATCCAATCCAGCAGCAACACCGATTGGATTACTCAACTTATGTCCAAATACATTGGTCTCTAAGATTGGATCATCAACATCGTTATATAACCTTGGGCTTAATCCAATTTTCATAAGCCAAATACCTAAAAGATGTCCTTGTTCTGCACTGGTGAATTTTCTGATCAATGGACAAAACACATATTCATGGATAGAAGATCTTGCATCAAAACAATATATGGTGAATACTGCTAATGAAGTTACAAGACCTGTAACTTTCCATGGGCTGAACAGTAATGATTTCCTTTGTGGAGAAGCAGTTGATTGGAAACGAAGGCCAGTTTGTCCACGTGAAGAATAAGCGAGTCTTCTGCCCAGCGCAGCGTTGGCTCTGGCGGTAAACATTGTGCCCAGATGTGGTGTTTGGCTTAAAGGTCCGCTGTAGTCAGTTAGTTAGTAGGAGGAAAGTAAGGTGATGATATTAGGGACCTTGGGCGCCCCGATCCTGCAAGGGTATCGTCAGAGGTATTTTTCAAACCCCGAGAGATTTTTCTTGCTTCTCAAGATAGAGGATGGGCAAGCACGATCCTGTAGTGGGATCGTTTGGATAGCAAATATGACGTTACTCCACTAATTTTAAGCTTGACAGAAGAGTAAACGTATAATGAAGGCCAAAGAAGACATAAACAGTTAGAAAAACTGTCATTTATTACACAAAACATTGTAGCCAGCAGCTAGAGCATAGCAGCCATAAACGGCCTCCCAATGAGTCCAAAAAAGCGGGCTTCTACAAGCCATCTTACTCCAGACAGCCCAATTAAAATAGTTCAATTGTCAACATCAGTACGCAAGAGAGCTTTGAACTGAACTGCGTCATATCATTCTGTTCAGACATCTGGCAAAAAAAAAAAACAAAAAGGTCCAAGAGCCTCCATAGTTAGTGACGCACGATGGGTATCGTCCTCAAAAAAAGCAATTAAAAAAACGACCAAAAAACCTGTCCCAATTCGGCGAAATTCTGGGATTTTCGAGAACGATGCCCCCTCAGGATCACCAGCCCAAGGTCTCTATTTTAAATTTTGATGTTTCGCGGATAATTGCGCTCAGTTATCCGGCTGAATAAAACTACAACGTCTACTTATACTACCAGTAAAAGTCTGCGCTATCAGTATATCTTATTCACCTCTCCAAACCGTTCAACGAACATCTGTTTATCTCTAACATCGATGTTGCAGCCCTTGAGTACGACTGTGTGTAAATGATCGCTGGAACTGATACTGTCTGTACTGTCATTATATGAACCAGTATATTTAGCATTACCAATAACGTTCTTAATGAACAACTTCAGATTTATATGACCAATCAGTTTAAAGATTTTCAGATTCGGTAGATGGTTATTCATTATAGAACATGAAGTTGATATAGAAGTGTTTAAAAACGATATATCATTTACAGCTTTAGCTGTATTGTTATATATGTCATTATCGATATCGACAAGATTCAAATCAAAAGCTTCAATATGCTTATTACTCAATTCGAAAATCTTTAAAACAGATAACATCGGTGCATTGACTTTGTTCATTAATGAGACATTACAATTCTTTAGCGTTAATGAATTTAACCTAGAAATGGTTATATTTTGAATCAATTCTAATCCATCGAAATAGAACTCATTTTCATCAAGGTCAGAATTATGATCATATTCATCGTCATCATGACTATCAGTTATATAATTGTTACTATGTTTTGAATAGACGTCTTCTTCTTCATTCATATAATCTTCTAATTTTAAAGAACTAACCTGTGGGAAAGTCAATGGATGTCTATCCAAATTTAAATATTCAAAAACCAATTCCGAAAGAAACTTTGAAGAACAATAGTAAAGATTAAGACTTGTCAATGCTTCATAATGAACGAAATCTGCAATTAAGAGATGATTTCCATTTGTCTTTATACTTTGAACATTAGGAAAATTTATGGATAATAATCTCAGACTGTTGCCATCTCCCTTATTATTAGTATTACTATCCAATGATATGTCATAGAATAATGATTTAAACATCTTGAGATATGTCATATCAATCTTGTATGAAAGATAATACAGCTCCAATGGTTTTCTATGCTTTTTGAGCCTTGCTAAGAATCTATGTGTCATTGTATTATATATGCTGTTATAGTTCGTATTGTCAATGTTATTATCATCATGAAAATAGAGCACAACTTTGAAGAATTGATATCTCATGATCAATCTGTCCAATGCGATGTTTTCTCTAATCATATCCTGTATGGATATGACGTTAGAATCGTTATCAATATATTCATTAGCAGTCAAATGATTATCGTTATCTGTAGTAGTAGTAGTCGTACTATCAACAACAGTAAGAGTCAAAAGAGATCTTAACTGTGGAATCAGTGATATTGAATCTATGATCGTGGCTGTGTTGGTGAAGCTGAGAATCCTAAGAATGACCTCAGGAGGTAGAATGGTAGTCATCTTATACCATCTAACTTCTAGAGAATGAGAATGGACTAAAAGTTACGAGAAAGTATCAATCCTTGATTTATAAATATAAAAGGTGTGATTGTTCCCCCGCAATTTATGACGATCCGCGTACAGTGATGATAAATGACACCATAGTACAAGTTCCGATAGAGGTCACGTGATATACATATCTTCATCACCGGAGTGTACTTATCGACAATAGATGATAACAACTCTTTGAATTCTTTGATTAGACAACATTGTTTATATCAGAAGCAACTACTAGGTTATAATATATCGAAGATATTAAGACAATGCCCAATCAACTCAATGAACAAGAGATTAAGGATTTAGGAATAAAGGCAATTGATGCATTATCAATGAGTTATAGTCCTTATTCAAACTTTAGGTATGGACATATACAATGCTATCGTCATATGACAGATGACGTATTTATTGTATACAAATACTAACTATCATTCATCAGAGTCGGATGTGCTATATTGACAGAATCAGGTGTTATATTACAAGGTGCAAATGTTGAAAATGCATCGTATGGTGAGTATCTATAATCATAACTAGTACCATTAAGTAACGTACAGTTGATCTTCGGATAATGACTAACTTAAGAATAATGTTATATAGGTGCCGGAGTATGTGCTGAAAGGGCAACCATATGTCATGCTGTTAACATGGGCTATAAAGATTCAATAAGGGCAATTGCAATCTCGAGTGATTTAAAGGATGAATTCATATCTCCTTGTGGTATATGTAGACAGTTCATTAGAGAATTTGGTAAAGATATAAAGATCCTTATGTTTAAAGGTTCAGTGAATGATAATGAGTATAAGATGATGACATTGGATGAACTGTTACCGATGAGTTTTGGTCCAGAGCAGTTGAATTGATTCAATTAATTCTACAACTATACAACATAGATTATTATAATGTCATATAACTTACCCACGATGAGAATCGATCGCGGGATCTGATTTCTCGGGGCAAATACAAATGCAAAAAAATCATTTGCACTGTGATTAATCAGATCATCCGCCATAGTTAAGAAACAAAGAAGGAAATTTTACTAAAGAAAAACTTGTAAAAGACATATAAACTGCTGCTTATGAAAACTTTTCCTTATATAAACACTGCTATAGATCTCACTTCTCATCACATCAACCACCCAACTAATCAATCGTCTAATAAACCATCATGGCCCAGTGTGCTGCTCCAGACTGTGGTAAACACACAGAATCTACTTTGAAATGTCCTCTTTGTCTGAAACAAGGTATAACTTCTGTGTTTTGTGATCAACAATGTTTCAAGGGAAGTTATGCGATGCATAAGGCAATCCACGTTAAACCAGGCCAAGATTCATACGATCCATTCCCACAGTTCCCATATGCAGGTTCATTAAGACCACAATATCCATTATCTCCACATCGTGATCTTCCAGATTCAGTAGTACTACCTGATTATGCTGCAAATGGTAAACCAACTTCGGAGATCTTGAACGATAGAACAACAAAGATTCCAATTTACACAGAAGATGAAATCAAAATCGTTAGACAAGTTGCTCATTATGGTAGAGAGATCTTGGATGCAGCTGCTGCATTAGTAAAACCTGGTACTACAACAGATGAAATCGATGTATTGGTACATGAAGAAACGATAAAGAGAAATTCATATCCATCTCCATTGAACTATTACAATTTCCCTAAAAGTGTATGTACATCTGTTAATGAGGTCATCTGTCATGGTATTCCAGATAAGAGACCTTTAAAAGATGGTGATATTGTGAACATTGACATTTCAGTATATTTTAACGGATACCATGCTGATTTAAATGAAACTTATTACGTCGGTACACCATCAAAAGATGCTATCAATGTCGTTGAAACCGCCAGAGAATGTCTTGAGAAATCAATGGCTATCTGTAAACCAGGTGTTGCATTTAGAGCCCTAGGTGATGTCATTGAGAAACATGCAAAGGCAAATGGTTGTTCTGTTGTTAGAACTTTCTGTGGTCACGGTGTTGGTAAATTCTTCCACTGTGCTCCACAGATTGCCCACTACGCTAGAAACAAATCTCCAGGTATCATGAAGCCAGGTATGGTCTTCACGATAGAGCCAATGATCAACCTCGGTACTTATAGAGATACACAATGGCCAGATGATTGGACCGTGACTACTGCCGACGGTAAGCTCAGTGCACAGTTTGAGCATGAACTGCTTATCACAGAGACCGGTTATGAGTTGTTGTCAGCTAGAAAGGAAACCAGTCCGGGTGGCCCAGTTCCAAGAAAGTAAGGGATGTCAATAAGCTTTTAATAAAAATGTAAATATACACACCGGCAGACCAATATATTGATATACGTAGATTCTCATCTTCGTTCTGTACATATAAATCTTAATCTCAATGATTATCTCATCGCGCTCATACTTGAGCTACTAACTTGACATAATTGATTAGTCATAAGCATACAGATTAAATTTTTGCCTGGCACTTTTTCAACGCCAACGCCATTCAAAAAATTTAATCAAAATCAACGTCAACATCGCGAGCGCAACGCCATAGTAAATTTAACTAGCCAAAAAAACATTAAAAAGTTCACTATTCAGCGTGTTGAAAGAAACGTGATTTGAACATAAACAGCGACAAGAAGAGTCTTATCGTATATCTCCATCACTCATTGCACAAGAACAATGTCCTCTCTGCAATTGCTGAACCCAAAGGCAGAATCGCTCAGACGTTCTGCCGCCCTTCAGGTGAACATCGCTGCTGCCCAAGGTCTTCAACAAGTGTTGGAGACAAACTTGGGTCCAAAGGGTACACTCAAGATGCTTGTTGATGGTGCTGGTAACATCAAATTGACCAAAGATGGTAAAGTTCTTCTCAGTGAGATGCAAATTCAAAACCCAACCGCGGTTATGATTGCAAGAGCTGCCTCTGCGCAGGATGAAATCACAGGTGATGGTACAACATCCGTTGTATTATTAGTTGGTGAGTTGCTTAAACAAGCTGAAAGATTCATCTCCGAAGGTGTTCATCCAAGAATCATCACCGATGGATTTGAAATAGCAAGAAGAGAAAGTTTGAAATATCTGGATTCTTGTAAATTAGATAAAGAGTTGGACAGAGAGTTGTTATTACAAGTGGCGAGATCTTCATTATCTACAAAAGTTCCACATGAGGTATCAGAAACATTGGTTCCAATTGTTACAGATGCCGTGCTTAGCGTTAAAGATGATAAAGCTCTCGATCTCCACATGATTGAAATCATGCAAATGCAACATGGATCTCCAAAAAATTCAGAGTTGGTTAAAGGTTTAGTCTTGGATCATGGTGGACGTCATCCTGATATGCCAAAAGTTGTTAAGAATGCATATGTATTGATTCTCAACGTTTCTTTGGAGTATGAAAAAACCGAAGTTAACTCAGGTTTCTACTACAGTTCTGCTGAACAAAGGGATAAATTGGTTCAAAGTGAAAGAAAATTTGTTGATGAGAAGTTGAAAAAGATTGTTGATCTTAAAAACCAAGTTTGTGGTTTGGATTCAGACAAGGGTTTCGTTATTATCAACCAAAAGGGTATTGACCCAATGTCCTTGGACATCTTGGCCAAGCACAACATCTTAGCTCTGAGAAGAGCTAAGAGACGTAACATGGAAAGACTACAATTGGTCACCGGTGGTGAAGCACAAAACTCTGTTGATGACTTGACTCCACAGGTCCTTGGTTACTCAGGTAATGTCTATGAAGAGACCCTCGGTGAGGATAAGTTCACATTCGTCACAGAAAACAGAGATCCAAAATCTTGTACAGTGCTAATCAAAGGTGCATCTATGCACGTCCTGAACCAAACAAAGGATGCTGTTCGTGATGGTTTAAGATCCGTTGCTAATGTTATCAAAGATCAAGGTGTCGTTCCAGGTGCAGGTGCTTATTTCATTGCTGCTTCTGATCATCTTAACAAGAACTTGTCACAATTATCCAAAGGTAGAACAAAAACTGGTATCCAGGCATTTTCTGAAGCTCTTTTGGTTATTCCAAAGACATTGGTTAAAAACTCTGGTTTCGATGCATTGGATGTCGTCTCAACGTGTCAAGATGAATTGGAAGAAGGCCGTGTTATCGGTATCGATTTGAACTCTGGAGAATCTTGTGATCCAACGATCGAAGGTATCTGGGATTCATTCCGTGTTTTGAGAAATGCAATCACTTCTGCTGTTGGAATCGCATCGAACTTGTTGTTATGTGATGAGTTGTTAAAGGCTGGTCGTTCAAGTTTGAAAGAAGGAGCAGGTGCACCAGGACCTCAAATGTAATAGAGAAACACATATACCATCCACCACGTCATAAATACTCATGATCACTGACATTGAATTGAATATACACTGATATATGAAGATTCATCAAATAAGCGCTGTACTCAGTATACTAACAAATTCTCCCCTTAGCGCCGTCGGACATAACTTATACTCAAGCGCAGTCATTCTAACACATAACACTTTCTCTAGCTGTTTTCGGTGCATGAAGTTATAGCTAGAACTAGATCTATAATATTACTAGTGCCTCCCATCAGAGAAGCAGATTTATCCTACATCTGCCACAAGGAGCACTTTGATGCGCTAACTGGCAACAGTGTCTTGCATATTGTCAAAACCCATGACGTATACAACTGAGGAGACAGAGGAAATATACAACTCGGCCGACAACGGTCGTTGGTCTTAAATACTTCGAGAGCAGAGCAAACCCTGCTTAGCTTTGTAAGAGCTTTCGTAAGCGTCAAAAGCCCACAGCTGCGATATTATGCTACGATCTGTCCCCGGGGAATTACGCCTATTATTAGAATAATTTAGACTCCTAGACTTGCAGTACTCCACGCGGGCCTTAACGTCTATTCTTTAATTTGGATTAATAATCTGAAAGCCCGATGGACATCGAAGCCAGAATGAGAATTGTCTTGTGAGAAGTGAGGTTTGATCCCTCAAAGTTTGACTGTGTTGGTCGCGCGTTTCCTTGCTTATACGAAGTTTCTTTGGTGGATGGAGTTCTTCTTCGGCGAAGCACTAACCGTGCGCGTAACGATTTGGAAGATTTAGCTAGTTATTCTTAGACTGCTAAACGACGAACGGAACAAGTCTATAAAACATGCCGACGAGACAAATGTTTGTGCGTGTGTGTGTAGATGGCTACTGCATAGAACAAGCTACAAGTGTCAAGATGCAATATACATCATTGGTCACAGTTCAGTAATAACAGCTGATATCTACAGCGCTGTGGGGTCAAGACCAGTGACCACCTGGAACCAGAGCGTCTGACGGTCGAACAATAAACCCACGCTGCCAGTGTACAATCGAAAGGCAAGCCTTTCAGTTAATCTGTGCAGGATATTTGCTAGAGACAAATTTCTGCTTCAACTTAGCAGTGCAGAGATATAGCACTCAGAGCATATATTATATAAGGCCGATTCTCATGAAACAAGCCGCTCCGTTGAGAAACCTGTTAACTTATTATTATTATGAAAGATTATATGAGTCCGGATCAATATCATGAAATAATTAGATAGTTTGTTTAAACAACATATACGATGCTTAATGGCCTAAACCAATAACCGAGTATAACCACATCAATTCGGAGTCCAACAATACATTGAAGCACATATATAGCCACAGGGGCATACAAATATAACCCACGATGAATGACATCTATGGACATTACATATTGCATGCTGGTTAAAGGGTGCTACTGAATGAAAAGTATTGTTCTGTCCATGTATGGCCTTCAAAAAGGCTGTTAAAACTTGTGAGAACAATCAACAATTATTCGAGCTTGAATATGATGGCTCAAATATGCCGTTAAACAATTGCGTGTAAAGTGGAACTAGATCTCATCATGAGCTTAAAGTCGTTGGATTACACCAGTGTACATATGATGATGCCTCTATGTATCAGATCTGATCAATCGGCCTTAAAACACGTTAATAAAAGTATACTAGCACGTTATTAACAATGTCTGATTCGTTGAACCAGCAATGTCACAGTAGCAACGGTCCTAATCATGTAGTTGGACCGTAGGGAATGCTCTTTACCAGAATGCTTCACAACTTGTTGCCGGTCCAATATTTTAAGAGAGATCCCTTCATATAATAGCAGAACAATAAAAGACCCGATATCTGTACAATTGAGTGATCTAGATCAATATTAAACCACTTCATGATCTGGTTCTTTTGACTCCACCCCTTCAGCAAATACTGGAAAGCGGTGCTGTATTACACCGCGTGAAGGATACTATAACTCAACTAACTTTTAACCAAAATTAGTCGATATTGATCTGAGATGATCTGAGGTTTACAAGAATAATAATAATGAGCTAGAACGGCAGCTGTTTTTCCGATATCGCTGAGTATGGTAAAGCTTGAGAGTAGATGCGTGCGGGCCTAAATTAGTGCATGCAAACTGACGTTGTCGTCATAAGCTGATACAACCAAGTACAAATAAGCACGAAGAAGCACAGAAATACCGACGCTCACAGATTGGATTTACCCAAATGCGCCCGCGCTGCAGGACGAGACAGATTGTGACGGATTCATGGAAATTAGTTTTGATTTTGTGCGTTGGATCCTCGAAGCCCGAACTGATTTTTGTATTTCTAATCCACACAGATTGAGATAGATCGCATAGACGAGTGCGGCTGGAGATCATAATAAATGCAGGATGATGTCGAAAGGTCGAGCTCTGCAGGATTCGCAGAAGCAGACGTCAATTATATTTGCAGTTGCATGAACTATAATAAATGTCATGATTAATATCAAAAATAATACACGCTGTCTTATGTTAAGGCCATCAGATAGTACGAGGAAGTAATATGCTCCAAGCATTTTTGGTTCAGACATTGCCGTTTGATTAATTGTCTAAATTACAGCATAAGAGCTACTACAACTTATAACGGAACAACTCATTGGCTTTGGCCGCATTTAAACTTCCAATACAATGTAAGCCGTTTCATGGCTGCTGTAGTTCTGACTGTTGTGTCTTTATTTGTTGGAAGTACACATGAATATACAACGAAAACTCACCGTTAGGTCTGTGTGCTGCTGATAGCATGACAACACCTTAGAGCTCAGTTCCCGATAAGATTTATATGTACTGGATCTGGAAGATCTTCAAATCAACGAATGATGATCGTGGTTGTTACGACTGGTACTTAAGCTTAGCAACTTTACCAAGTTGCTTCTTACACCCGGTGTTAAACGGAACCCATGATAAAATACTTCTCAACTATAGAATACCTGGATCTTATATTCGGATGATTAGTCCTCCACCCACTGACGTTGTGATTAGGCTTATGGGTACCATATTGCTATGTTCTTACATATGCTCGTGCTAACTCTTGGACGAACGCCGTGCACATATTGTAAGCTACAGGTATAAGCGATATTAGATGGCATTAATATGTTTACTTCGATTCATCATCAACAATATATATATCGCTCCGGCAATAATTATTATACGTCATCGACAATTGAACAAATTTGTGCCCGTCACCGGATTAAAAAAGAAAGTTTTATATGCTCCTCTCGGCCGTTTAAGACAAATTATATTATGTCCCTGGGTAAGCTGCCAAAATATTATGCGACTGGTTTTGATCGTATGCACGAATGAGAAAACGTCTGGCGCTTGTTATACTACGTAACTAGTGAGTTCGACAGACTGATCTACTAGTAGTATTTAGAAGTTAATGTAACTATGAGCTCATTCTTGCAGTCAGATATATATCATTGATAGTCAGTGCCCTATCTCTAAGAGCTGCCATGGTCTAGTTACAACAATCTTGAACATATACCTGAAACTTTCTAGTCCACTCGCAAACGTACCAACCTCCATAGGTATACACTACTGACAGCGCTAATGTGAATTTCACTGTAATATCTTAAGGGGAAACATGTCAACTGCGTGTTTTAGCTGGAACTCTTGGAGGTGACTGTATGTAAACGCCAACTAAAAAAGCATACTATGTGTTGAAGCGATGAGGTCATTTCTCACTCAGCATAAAATTAATACAATAAACTACAGCTTCAGAATCTATATTGTTCTAGAAGGCCGTAATGTGTCCTGAAATTAGGGGTGTAGAGTCGTACTGAGCTGTCTCGCAGGCATTAGAGTTTTACTTACTATTTTCTCACGTGCGCAGTGCTGCGTGGTGATACGCCTTAATGCACACTCTTGCAGGAAAAAGACTACTTGGAAGCCGAGCCTGATCCTTCTAGAAGATGTTTTGCCCGATTTTCGTGCGAATTTTCCCTCTGTGTGAGGTTGACATGAACACATTGCAGGTTTCTTTACACGGTACTTAATCCACGGCGCCTTGGAGATTTAGTTGGAGTTGAGGGAAGGGTAGCTGCCATGAGACACTGAAATAACCTTGATCGGGAGTACTAGTAGAGTCAACACACAATGGAATTTGACTTATTAGGATGCGTTTATTGGCTTATGAAGCACTAATTTCCTGTAGCTGTAGCTATGAACATTTGAAGATATCGGTTGCAACTTAGCATCAAGTGGTGGGACGTGGCTTATGAATTTCAACCTACAAGCTTGGGCTTGCTGTTCAAATACTGATATCTAGGATTCTAGTGTCATTTACGTTTCCCACGCGACATGATGACAATACTCCACGTATATCTGTAAGCTCACTCCTTTACGAGAAGTATAACTAGCTAGAATCTGTAATTGCTAGCGGTCTACTGCTTAAGCTTAAATTAACTAGAAGCCGTTGAGTTGTTGTTTGATTCGACAGCCGAGAGAAAAAGAAACAGTTGCTGTCGTGTTACACCCCTCAACGACGTTACGCTATTAACATTCACAGCACGACTCGTGAGAGTTACAAACTGCTGAGTATAATATTATACCACTCAACTCGGCCGTAAGGCTTGTGCAAGGTCCTATAAGTAAAGTATTCCAAGAAATCCTTAGTGGTGCAGCATCGACATATTAAATTGCTCAGAACTACGTCAGCCAGCTATCCACGCTGAACACGGTTACTAGTCTTGAGCCAGCACAGGCTAGTGCCTACGGATGATTTCAGCAGCTGACTAGTGTACCAGATATACGTCACTATTATCACCAGTGGTATAGTCATGGACAGATTACCATGCTTCCAGAAAACTAGGCTGGCATATCTCTGTATCAGCCACTTAAGCGACCTCACATTTTTGCAACAGCATTAAAAGGCACAGCATATTCGGCTGTACCAGTGCAATATACGCCTGCTGCTTTGTAGCTTAATCAATTGCAGAGTTTCTCCTTACTTGTAGTCAACGGTGATAGAGCAGAAGCATTAAACAGCTAGCACATCTTTAAATCGAAGTTTTAGAGTAAATATCTTACCGATCGGTGATATTACACGGTGAACTGCAAAACGACGTCGATCTTTCATGGGAGCCCATCTAAAATTTCAGACGTGGATTCATAATATTCCGCAAAGATTGCACATCCTTCTGGATCAAACGATTATTAAGCCTGTGTTGAATCTCGACCCCGGAGTAGATCTGAGCTAACATGAGTTGGAGCCTAATATATAGCATAATCTGACTTTTCCTTTTTACGGCCGTGTGAGTTTTCACTCTATAGCACTTTGACTTCGTTCTATGAAAGCAAGGCTAAATTTCTTTGGCCGTAGTTATACCTATATCACCCTAAATGGAAACGAACCAATCGGCCACTTTTAGCAAGAAAAATATTATAAGGGGAGCGCCCACCTCGTAGTTGAAAATCTTGCATCATACGCTGTTCATAGAATATACCTCTTGATTTGATCACGATACGTTGTGTACAGCAAACTTGGACTACCATGTAGCGGCTTAAACATAGTCCTGTTACCTGTACTGGTAGATACCACGCAAGCTGTCATATTAATATTAATCCTGAAAGTAAAGAAGCCCGAGAGGAAGATGACTCATTGGGAAGTGCGCTAAAGTTGAATTCAGAGTTAGAGTTGTTCCACGGGATCAGTACTAGACACAAAGACTATATTTAGCAGCCGCGAGCATATTTACGCCATTAATCCAAATGTATGAGATTAAACTAATAAACTAATGTGAGGAGCACTACGGCTTCAAGTACGACTACGAGTAGTGTCAGTATCAACTCCCACTGAGCTAAAAAGGTTCTTCAGATGATTCCATTGCAAACTCTACAGCTCGAGCTTGTCAGTATAGCTGTTGTCGCGAGAGGAGTTAGAGAAGAACCTTAAATTAACAGACTCTGATCATGTCTCATCAACATGATTATTCCACGGCAAGATCTCTACGCTCAAAAGTGGAGAAAGGATTTTTTTTTTAAATATAGGTTTGTATATATGTAGTACTTACTGTTTAGGTAAGTCTTACCGGTTTTGCTACGCGATATCCTGTTAACAGAGCCCTTTTTCTACAGTTATAAGGGACACACTTTAAGGTTATGTTGCGTTTGGGGCAAGACCGAAGCCAAAATACTCTCTCACACGCACGCACGCACGCACGCACGGTACACACCTACACAGAAAGCTAGGCGTAGGGCCAAACAAATAGCTTTTTAGCAACAAGTAGGAGAGCAGAGGACGGAACATTTCAGTTGACGGAACATTTCAGTTGACGGGATTTGGCACTTGGTTCTTCTTCATCTGCTAAACCACAGACGTCCTGCTTTTTTGGACCTGCCTTGCTCTTCCTTTTTTAAAGGGAGAAGGAGGGAGGGGGAGATAAAAAGCTAAGAGCTGCGAAGGAAACCCACGAAAAGAAAATTGCCCTTCTTATATAGGCACGCAAGCAATGCGGGAAGTACAGAAAATGCACCTCGACGCGCATGTCTACGGTAGCGTCGTCTTGCATGCCCAAGCTTACCAGCAGGCCGGCTCACAGCTGAGCACTCACAACCAGTTACGATTCAAGTACATATGGCTTTCAACTTGAGCTGGTACAAAGACACCACATTGCTGGACATGGTAGCACACATCGGTTAGATTATACCAACCGAAATAGCACACAATAAGAAAGAGGAGCAATGTTTGTATAGGCAAGTTTATAGGTTGAGATATGCATTGCCATGTAAGCCTAAAAACTTTTGAATTCCTGTCATGGCACTGACTTGATTCAAGATATAAAGATACACAAGGACCCACTTGAGTCAGGTCATACTGAACACATACGATCACTTAAATATATCTTTTGCTCTTGACTACAATATAAGCTAGACCGGATCTTCTTCTCTTCAGATAAGAGCGCTGATCATTATTATAAAAAGACTGCAGTGTCATACACTTACATCAAGAGTTGGTGTATCTGTACTTTGATTCGGCATCAAACCACTAGACGTTGAATCTGTCGGTGACTCTGAGATACAGACTTTAGATCTGTACTCACTCTATATCAAAAAGGTCAACATGTCAATGGACACTTTGGGGGAGATGCAAAGGAAGCAACAGCCATGTAATTGTAATATTCCACATTATAATACTGAGCTGTTGTCATCCAGCCCACAAAACCCAAAGACATATCCAAATCCTGGTTCTAATTTCCAAGGTCCTTATGGATCATACGGCTCGGATATAAAAGCACAGGTACAACAGGCGTTCTCGACACCACATCAACAAGGTCATACACCTATGATTAATACCAATGTGTACTTCTTGGATGCTAATGCCATGGCAACTGACGATTCACAGCATGTTTATCAACATGGAAATAATGGATCAGCTGATTTAACTCATCAGCCACAATCTTCATCAAACAACTGGTTTATTCAATCGTATACCAACGGTACTCCAGGATTTGATTTCCCTCTTTTGAACACTGCCCAAGATAATGGAGCAGTAGCACAGTTGAACTCCGTTTCGGAATCATTATCCCCATCCAGTCCTGGTGAAACGCTCTTTTCTAAGAAGCAATCTGTTGATTCTACATCGACATCGACTTCTGCCAATGATTCTCCAAGCTATACCTATTCAGAGACGAAGCATCATAAAAAAGATGATGATCATATGGGTAAAGTGAAGAGAAGTCGTATGGGATGTCTGACCTGTCGTCTTAGAAAGAAACGTTGCTGTGAGTCAAGACCTTGTTGTCAAGAGTGTGGCAGACTGGGATTGAAATGTACGTGGCCTGCACCTGGGAGTGAGTATAGAAATAAGCCAAAGCATGTCAGATTAAGCGATGAACTCCACTATGATCCATACTATGGTAGCATCAAGATCCTTAGAGGCATTGTTGAGTACAGAGTTGATAACGAGTGATGATTTTGCTCTCTTGGAAGAAGGACTACATTTTTTGGACATGACTATTGACTTTCAAGGGACATTGCAATTTGCTCAACTATATTGAACGATAAGTACAGTCACTGGTTGATGTCTTATTCTACGACAGTGGTGGCTCAGGTCACGCTTTTACTTTTCGACTTTTACAATAGCAGGAACGGTGAAGCCTGTAATATTCTATTCGAGTGTACACGAACTAATGTGACTTATGGATATATCGATGCGGCTACTGGAAGATGGCTGTTGACAGTCATTTGCTGATAGTCTGCGATAGCAAGAAGCATACTTTAGTATTTAATGATCTTTAATTACCGGTTAAGGTGTAGTGCACCATGTAGCGTAGTAGTTTGCTTCCTGCTCGTAAAAGCAGTCAGCATATTGTCCGGAGCACCTATATCTCAGCAAGCCATGCCTTGCTTCATGTCTAGGATTCGGAAGTATTACTTGGTCATAAACTCCTGGCCTTAGTATTGCTGATCATTGGTGATACCCAAAATTTCTACGATCCACATAACAAGGCGAAAGCAGCAATGTATTATTCGAGATCACGCTAAGAGTGCGAGGCAGCGAGAGTTGAGAAATGGCTTTGCCCTTTAGGCTTTCGGGCATAGCTAGTTCAGAACTTAGAAGGTTACAACTTACAGCTTGCAGCTATACTGAAGCTTGAACTTATACACCGATTTTATCATCGAACGACTGAGATTACGAACAATATACCTGCATTGAGCATGAAAAGCGGACAATGCGTTCACACCGATTGCCCCGACTTATGACAAGCGGACTACAATATGATGATACAGAACAAGTAGCTAGTGGCAGCTCAGGAGGGCATCGTCATGCTTCCATCTGTGGACTACTCACCCAATGAACGTTTGTTTCAGCTGCAAAGATCTGGCCACCTGTCCAATTCACAAATCTTACCCAGTTAGGCTCGAATCATTACGCCTTAATGTGTGCACGGATTATTTGGCACAAAGCTGTAAATCCAAAAAAAAAAAGCCAACGTACACAAAACTGGCTTTGCCTATAAGCTTGCAGTCTTTACGGTTGAAGGGAGCGCCTTCATGAGCATCTAACCAGATTTGACCCAGCCACACATGTGCAGCAGTTCACTGTTCAGCAGGTAGTGCGCATTGCGCACTGTTTAGTGCTCGCAATTTGTTCGCAGTTTATTCACAGTTTATTCGCAGTTTAGCTCTTGCAAGCTGCGAGTTTGATTAGGCTGCTGGTGGGAGAAAAACTCAACGCCAGGCAAAGCCAGCTTTTTGCACATCATGTGAACAATAAAAGCGAGAAGTTGGAGATGATGTAAGCAAAAAAATCAGACAAAGGCCTTTCAGAAAAATAAAAAAACCGTTTATAGCAGCTAGCAGAAATTATTATAACGAGTCAAAAAATAATACAAGCGGTTCAATAAGAACACGTATAACTGATCTCCAACAATATACTCAGACCCACACTGTGAGGCGTATCCATCGCTAAAGAACGTCCCATAGCAATAACTAACTCTCCATCGCTCACACTGGGACCACACCTCGTTAGAGGCTTGCTCAAGGAAAGATAACCAGAGACAAGTAGAAAGGACTCAGCGGCTACTCTGCCTCCTCTTCGAGCCAATGAAGCCCTCGAGCAGAGCATTCTTAGTGCTCGTGCCCATATTCTCCATTGTACTGGCTCTTCTTTCGCCACTATGGCTCCTCACGCTTCCGTCTGGGTCGATGTCTGTCAAGGTGCCGACCCTCAAGAGAACACAGGATCACGAACAAAACGTACGGGTAATAACACCTCAGAAGCAGACCGTATCGTCACAGCACTCTGTGGACCATAGCATTAGGCCGATACACGGTTTCCAGCTCTCTGATCTACTAGTTGCCTCGGACATTGAAGGTGGTCTTCATGCTCTGAGAAGAGACACTGGCGAGATCGTGTGGTCATTAGACATAGAAGAACCACTGGTGGTTGTCCAGTCGAACACATCATCACATAGCGAAGAGTCCACTGATGACTCGATAGTTTGGATCGTGGAGCCCTATGGTGACGGAAACTTATATATGTTCAACAAGGACATGGGTTTGAACAAACTTCCCCTATCCATCAGCAGACTCGTGATGCAGAGTCCATTTGCACTCAACGGAGACGATAAAGTTTATACAGGTGTAAGGAAGTCTTCTCTTTATACGATTGATCTAACAACAGGTGAAGTATTGGCCACATTTGGGTCATCGTGCAAGTCATCCAATGATGATAGCTGCGTTGATGACACAATTGAACGTTCCAATGTGATCGTACTCGGTAAGACCACTTATGAACTCACGATTCATTCCAAAGATGATTCATCCTGGAACGTTACATATTCTAGCTGGGGCCCAAATAATATCGACTACGATCTCATGATGCAGAACAAGATCCCACTGGATGGGACTTATATCGCTCCATTCCATGATAGTACCCTGCTGGCGATCGATTTGAACTCAAAAGTTGCAAGATGGGTTAGTCAACTACCATTCACGGTGGTCAACGTATTTGACCTCTTGTACGATATTGAGAATATACATGATGAAGTTGAAACTTCAAAGACTTTTTTTGTCGTTCCGCATCCTTTGAAGCCTCCAGAAGGGTTCATGGACTCATCTATGTCCAATGAAGGTACATATCTGGATATGACACAAAATGGATCATGGTATGCCATGTCGTCTGAATATTATCCGTCACTGGTCCGCTCAGCACCAACGTCAAGATACTCATTGAGTGAAAGATGGAGATCTCCACAGATATTGAACTCTCCATATCATTTCAACTCCGCCATAATAGGAGTGCATCTACCAACACGATCAGAACAAGAAGCTGGTCCTGCAGGTGTTATGATTGGATATCCAACGCATTTCCCACAAGAATATCCAATGGTACATAACCAGAATACACAGACAACCACAAGAGGTGACGAGGTTGGCATATATACTCCATCGTCGGTATCGGAATGGAACGGACAACAACCATCTTCCATATCACAACCTTTACAAATAGGTCCGGCACCTGCAACTAAAACAGGATTTTTCGACACCGCATTCGGTAATTTCCTTTATCGTTGTTTGGAAAATTTGGTTATGATTGTATTATTCTGTGCTTCATTATACGTTGCTGTGAAAATGCAATGGATTCCATCCTTAGATGTATTTTTGAGAAGTAATGGTCTTGAATTGAAGGAATTGAATAAGGATACCACTACAGACACAGCAGTATCCTCAAAAAATCAGGAAACAGAAACCATCAAAATAGAAGGGGATAAAACCTCAAGTGAAGATATTGATACGGATACAACCATGATTGCATCTGACAGTAACACGGTGGAAGCACTGGATAAAGCTGATAAACCAAAGAAGGAAGTTTCAATCGTTGAACCGCCACTGGAGGATAGAATATCTCATGAAAATGGAACAAACACAATGAAGAAGAGAAAAAGAGGTTCGCGTGGTGGTAAGAAATATAGAAAAGCTCAAGACAATCAGAATGACGATGCTCAGGATAAACAACAACAAGATAAAGAACAACAGCAGTTGGTATCACCACCATCACCATATGCAGATACAGCGTTAGCAAAAGAATCTATCGCAATCGGCAATGTTACTACTCTCAGCTCTCAGAATAAGTCAGATAAGTTGATCTTATCAGATGAAGTTCTTGGATATGGTTCATTTGGAACAGTTGTTTATAAAGGTTTATTCCAAGGCCGTGATGTTGCTATCAAGAGGATGCTGATTGAATTTTATGACGTTGCTTCTCATGAAATTGGTTTATTAACAGAAAGTGATGATCATCCAAATGTTATAAGATATTTCTATAACGAGACCAATGATAAATTTTTATTCATCGCATTAGAACTATGTTCTGCAAGTTTGGAAAATGTCATTGAAAAAAGCTTTGATTATCCAGATATCACAAAGATGATGGAACCTGTTAATGTCTTGGAACAAATTGCCAAAGGTTTACATCATTTACACTCTTTGAAGATTGTGCATAGAGATATTAAACCTCAAAACATTCTTGTTGCTCCACCAAAGAAGTTAAAGACTCGTCAAGAGAAATTTACACCTGTCCGCATCTTGATTTCAGATTTTGGGTTATGTAAAAGATTGGAAGCAGATGAGAGTTCATTCAGAGCAACTACACAGCATGCAGCAGGTACTTCCGGATGGAGAGCACCAGAGTTGTTGGTTGATGAATCGAACAACACTTATCCTTCCACAGCTGATCAACCATCAAGCGCATCGACCAATTCAATAGCTGAGCCGTTGGTATTTGACGCACTATCCAAGAGACGCTTAACTAGAGCCATTGATATCTTTTCGCTTGGATGTGTATTTTTCTACATCTTGACCAATGGAAATCATCCATTCGGAGATCGTTATCTGAGAGAAGGTAATGTTATCAAAGGTGAATATAACCTCGAAGGTCTGGAATTCCTACCTGAGAATGTCGTTGAAGCTAAGGATCTCATTTCTAGTATGATCTCAAGGAATCCAAAATTGAGACCAAACACTGAACAAGTTTTAAAACATCCCTTCTTTTGGAATAATGGTAAGAAATTAGATTTCTTGTTGAAAGTGAGTGATAGATTCGAAGTTGAAAGAAGAGACCCACCAAGTGATTTGATCTTGAAATTGGAAACAATTGGATCTGCTGTCGTTGGAGACGATTGGTCTTTGAAGTTTGATAAAACGTTCATGAATAACTTGGGAAAATATAGAAAATATCACGGTGATAAAGTGATGGATCTTTTAAGAGCATTGAGAAACAAGTATCATCACTTCAACGATCTTCCGCCTGAGCTTGTGGCAAAGATGAGCCCTCTACCTGATGGATTCTATCGTTATTTCCAGACAAGGTTCCCTAATCTTTTGATGGAGATCTACGGCGTTGTTAGCGATAATTTGATCGAAGATCAAGTTTTGAAGAACTTTTTCTAGAAACTAGAGATGAGGTTTGGAGTACGAGTGATGTACACTACTATAGACAGTATGGATACTTAGATTTTCTGTATAACTAATGATTTATGACACATATATATAGTGCATCTTGTAAATGTTCTTGCCATTTGTGGTGTCCGGATGATGCTGGTGGTTACGGTGCCCTTTGCCCTTTCCTCCAAGAATTAGCCAGTTTGTTAACAACGAAACCAAAACATTGAAAATTAGGGGAAGTGATGCTTTAATATGCTGTGTTTACTCTCTTAGTACAATAAATACACCCGGTAGACGTCAGATCGGATATCACAGTGTGGTACAGTAGAGCAGAAGCACATATCGAGACTTCCTGAACAATATGTCATCCGCACATCTCACACTCAGAGACAGGCAGACAGGTGAGTTTATACACATAGCCAATGAAGCATTGCTGCTCTGAAATAAGGCAAAGACTCTCATACTAACAACCGCGGGGTTCCCGTTTGACAAGCCACTCTGGAGAAGATGCTCAACCTGAACATTAGCGCTGAGAATGCAGATCTCACAGCGTCGCTCAACGGCGAGGAGATCATCTGGAAAGTGCTGGTCCTTGACACGAAGAGCACGTCGATCGTCTCCTCCGTGCTGAGAATGTCCGACCTGCTGAGATGTGGCATCACGATGCACACCCATATCAATGCTCATAGATCGCCATTACCGGACGTCCCTGTGATCTACTTTGTCGAGCCAACACAGTCCAACATTGACTGTATCGCACAGGACCTGAAGGAGGACAAGTATGAGAGCTTCTACATCAACTTCACGTCTTCGCTGAGCAGAGATCTGTTGGAGGACCTGGCCAAATCGGTGGCCATCACAGGCAAGTCCTCCAGAGTCATGCAGGTGTATGATCAGTATCTGAACTACATCGTCACTGAGCCTTCGTTGTTCTCGTTGAAACTATCCAATGTCTACTCGCTGTTTGCAAACTCCAAGACTACAGAAGACGAGATCAATCAAACCGCTGATATCATTGCAAATGGTCTCTTTGACACCATCATCACAATGGGAAACATACCGATAATACGTAGTCAAACCGGTGGTCCAGCTCAATTCGTTGCTGAGAAGCTGGATCAAAAGTTGAGAGACTATGTCATCAGCACAAAGTTCACCACTGGACCTGATTATTCACAGAGATTAGTGCTGATCTTATTGGACCGTAACATCGATTTGGCTGCTATGTTTGCACATTCATGGATATATCAATGCTTAGTTGCAGATGTGTTTAAACTGGAAGGTAACACTATAACTTTGAACTTGGAGAAAGATGGACAATTGACAAAGACCCAGTACGATTTGGAATCGAAGGATTTCTTCTGGATCGCAAACGCTCATCTACCGTTCCCAGATGCTGTCGATAATGCTGATACAGAACTACAGAACTATAAGGCGAAGGCTGCAGAGCTAACAGGTAACGCTGGTAATGGGCACCTAAACCTCGATGATTTGGACTCGAATGGCTCTTCAAAGAAAAGTGATGCTCTGTTACAACAAACAGTGAGTAAATTACCAGAGTTAACCGCTCGTAAGAACATCATTGATATGCACATGAACGTTCTGTTGGCTTTACTTAACGAGTTGAAATCAAAAGGACTCGATTCCTTCTTTGAGATCGAACAGAACTTGAACGATCCAAAATCAAGACAAAGATTCTTGGAGGTGTTGAAGAACGATAACAACATTAAGAATCTCGAAGATAAATTTAGAACTTTTATAGTGATGTATCTTACAACTGATTTACCAAATGATTTTGTCCAATCCGTTGAATCAGAATTCGCAAAACATCAGGAAAATGGATTGAACACTCTGGCATTATCACATATCAAACAATTAAAGGAAACGTTACGTATGCGTAATTCTGTGATTATGAATTCATATGCAAACGACTCACAACAGAATAATGGAAACGGTGGTAACAATAGCCAAGGACAAACAAATGCCTTGTTTTCTAGTTTAAGTTCCAAGTTGTACAACTTGGCAGATGGAAAACTTACCGAAGGTGTTGGTTCTTTGATCTCGGGTATCAAGAGACTATTACCAGAGAAGAAGGCAATGCCAATCACTAAGATTGTTGAGACTATCATGGATCCAAATAATGCATCCGAAGAATCCTTGAAGCTGACCGATGATTATATCTATTACGATCCAAAGGTCATCAGAGGCTCACACTCAAGACAGCCAAAGAGACAGAGCTATCTAGAAAGTGTAGTTTTTGTGGTTGGTGGTGGAAACTATCTGGAGTATCAGAATCTGCAAGAATGGACACAGCAGAGCGCTCAACAGGGCAACTCGAAGCAGGTCGTGTATGGAAGTGATGAGATCTACTCACCTCACGATTTCCTTACTGAAGTCTCCAGATTGGGTTAGTTCCATATCTTATATCACTACTAGGTCTTATAGTATAATTGTATGTAATTGTTCTATATTTCTGTTTAACAAAGGACGCATTGTACATTATCTTATAATCAACAGTATCTATACAACATGAAACCGATCAGAGATATCCCTTAGCGGTCTCCAAAACTTTTGAACTTCTCTTTGCATCCAAGAACAGATCTTGAGCATCTTCGATATCACTGACTTGAATCTCGTTATGACCCAAGGTCTTTGCCAATATTCCTGAAGGACTCAACAACTGGAGAGCATAACGTAACGACGTCTTTGAACCTTCTTGAGCAAGTTTTACCAAGGCATCCTCTGTGATTGGTAACGATTCAACACGGGCACGTTTCTCAATGATCACTTTAATCTCATCTACGGAGTAAGGTAATGTACGGATGATCAATAGACGATCGATCAAGTCTGGTGGAATACCGTGTGGTGCCTTGATATCATCCGTTCCCTTGACTGTGGTCATACCTCTATTCGAAGCCAACACGACAATTGGAGCGATTGATGCTTCAAGTGCTCTATTTAGATATGTAAAGATCTCGATATCGAGCATATGAACTTCATCGATGAACAGAACACCTGGTACAAGTTCTGCGACACCTTGATCGATATATTTCTGAACAACCTTGTTAACCTCAAAACGTAATTTCTCTGTGATTTCAGTCTTCTTTGGTTTCAAGAGTTGACCCATCATGGATAACACGTCTTGACCACCTTGTGGACGAGCATTTGCAACATCCAAATCATGGAGTGTAATGTCTTGGACGATTTCTTTCTTCTTATGGACATCACCTTTTGGCAATGGAACATATTCTTCAGCTTCCAAATCGAATTCGGTTGCATATGCATCGGATCTACCAACACGTTTAACAGAACCAGTGTTTGCCTCAATGTATATCACGTCACCGACGGTAACTTTCTCCTTCTGGATCGATTCGTAAATCGTTGGGTCCAATCTCAGTGTCTTAGTACCCTTTGCAGATTTTAGACCGACAATGACATGAGAAATGGTCTTTCCATAACCACCCAATGGGTTCTCGGCTTCTTCCGGAGTCAGCTCTGTAACTTCACCTTCATAAACCTCTTTTGTCTCTTTGATTCTAAGACCAATAGAACGTCTAAAGTTCTCCATCAATGCCTCTGTCTTCTTAACTTCAACACTGTATAGTTCTGATCCAACGATTGGGACAAAGGGCACCTTTGGACCCAATTCTTGCGAGATTGCGAGGGCAATTGCAGTTTTACCAGTAGCTGGGCCACCTGCTAGGAGGATGGCTTTACCACTCATCTTCTTGGATTTGATCAAGTCGACGATGACACCAGCGGCTTCTCTTGCCTCTGTCTGACCGACAAAGCCTGAATCAACAGGTCTTGCTAAACCACGCTCATCGAGCCCAAGGCCCTTGATGTGCGTGTGTGCAGCTGTTCTTGAGTCTCTTGTGGCTGTGTCTTTGACTTCGCTGATTTCCACCATTTTGGTTTACTGAAGTGATGCGTTAAAGTGGCGATTGTTTGAGTAGTTTGAGTAGTTTGAGCTCGTTTTGATACTTTCACCATGCTTTTTGTTTACCCTTTTTTCAAACTTTCAAGCGCACAGAGCTCAGCAGAATAATTTTTCTTCCCTGCAGTAGATCCGGGAAATATTAATCTGTCACGTGATGCTTGCTGCTACTGTTCCGAGGAATCTGGAAATTTTATAAATAGCCCAATGAGGAACTTGCCTTATCCAGGCTTCTTACCGTTTTCGGCAAATTGAAAACATTGCAGGGAAATTTCAGCAAAAACTATGCACAAAGTTGACGGAAAGGCCCTTGATGTCCTTTTTTTTGCGCTTGGGCGGCAGCATTGGCTATCGCACAGTGAGCATTAAATGTATTCAGCACCTGGGATATAAACAAAGCAAAGAGAGGATTAAAAAAAACAAAACAAAGAGAAAACTTCACATATTATCCATATTCGTTATATTATCGTTGTGTGTTGATCATAGCAGACTCAGAAGACCACACGCACTCCTACAGCCACAGACACCATGGACTTTATAACACCACCATCCTCGCAGGTTTGTGTGAAGGAGGAAGAAGAAGAACAAGCACACCAGCAGCAACACCACCAAGAGGGGGAGCTCCTCGAGGGAAAGGTTGAATCATCAGTAGACTACCCAACTGAACACAAATCACAGTCATCATCGAAGCCCCAGTCTCAGTCACAGTCCAAAAAGAGAAAGCCAAAGCTCAAGTACAGACCGCCAAACGGCACAGTGCTCAACATCGACTCGTACAATCCCCAGGAGTGCATCTCCGAGCAGGACGATCTCATCGACAACGAGGACGTTGGCTTCCTCTACTACGCTTTCAAGCATTCGAAACGAATGTGCACTGTCACTGGCGCCGGAATCTCGGTGGCTTCTGGTATCCCTGATTTCAGATCCTCCAACGGATTGTTCCAAGGGTTGAAGAGCTCCACGGGTGCAGGCTCAAACGGTAAGGCCCTCTTTGACTCGAGCGTCTACAACGACTCCGAGTCGACATTCAAATTCCATGCGATGATCACCCAGCTCTACGAGATGACGAAGAATTCGAGACCAACGCAGTTTCATCGCTTGATGGATAAAGTCTCCGAGGAAGGAAGGCTCTTGAGACATTACACTCAAAATATCGACTGTCTAGAGTGTGAGCTTCCAAACTTGCAGACAACGGTGCCTATAAAGAACAAGCCTCCATATCCACCAACGATCCAGTTACATGGAACGATAAGACACATGTACTGTTGGAAATGCAGATGGAACTCGGAAATGGTTCCATCGCTATTCGAAGGAGATGAACCTCCTGAGTGTCCAGAGTGTGTTGAACTGGATGAGATCAGAAAGATGGGTGGTAAACGCTCTCAGGGAATCGGATGTCTTCGTCCAAGAGTCGTGCTATATAACGAATTCCATCCGGATGGTGAACATATCGGTAAGATCTCTCATTCAGATCTTCGATCCAAGCCTGATTGTTTAGTCATTGCAGGAACTTCATTAAAGATCCCAGGGGTTAGAAGATTGGTTAAAGAAATGGCCAAATCAGTACATGCAAACAACGGTTGTGTCATATGGATCAATAGAGATGAACCTTCGATGAGTGTGATAGACTACATCGAATTCATCGATTTGATAATCACAGGAGATTGTCAAGACGTTGGTGATATAGTGGAGAACTATGATCGTTATTCAAAGAGTATTAAGGGTCGTCGTGAGCTACGTCGTAAAAACACAGCCAATTCCAACTCTACAACTAATTCTGGATCAGATAGCTCTTTATCAGAGAACAGTACCGATGATGATTTAAATACAAAGACAGTAATAAAGAAATCAACAACCTCAACGACAAAGAATAAAATATCAAAACCGGCTAAAAAGTTGGAAAATCAAAACAAATTGATCCAATCGAGGTTGGAAGAACTTGTAAACAAGTTGAAGGCCGGTAATACAGCTACAGTTGCCTAATTAGTTATATAAACGACTCATGAATTAAAGGGGGAAATTAATGTTTAATGTATATATATGTATATCAATACAGTAACGAAACGTTCAGTCTTAATGTTAACTAATCGTAAATCAACTAATCATCATCCTCTTCGAAATCCAACTCGTCATTTGGCTCTTTAGGTTCTTGAGACTCTGCCCATTGTGTAACATCGTCTATATAACTCAAAATAGTTTGTATACTCTCTGGGTTTTTGGCCTCTAACGGTAAGAATTGAACCATTCCAAAATCATCAACCAAATGTGCAATACTCTCGTTTAATCTTGCAAATTTTGGATTCGTATCCCTATTTACATCGTCCAGTAACAACAGAGGATCAGGATTGAGGAATTTCTTTAACTGCTTTTTAGAGTATTCATCCTTTATAAGGTCTAATTTTGATAGGATATTTATATGTGGTAGTTCCAACAGAATCATTGCACTCATTGCACTTAGAGCTCCACTGAAGAACTTCGAACGGTCTATTATGAAAGGTGCCTCTAGCAGATATGTTGCACACAGGTTAAAGTTCAGATGTTGTTGCAAATGCTTCACTATCGTAGGTAACACGGGGATATGCGTATATAGCTCTATCTGTCCAGGACAATCAAAGATCAAATATTCATCGTTATAGTCTCCAATCTCTTCATCCAGCCAATCCAAGTTCTGAAGAAGATATTCAAAACAATAGATAAGTCCACCGTTAGGACCGAGTTCCAATTCTTCCATAACGTCCTGTAATGAGATCAGATCACGGATATCGATTGTGAATTCATACTCCGATGGTTCAGCAGCAGGATCCAGGTTTACAATGTGGGCACGACGTCCAATGGATTGCAAGTATGAGATCATACCGTTGCAGAAGGTGGACTTACCGACACCTGCTGGTCCAAGTACCAATGTTCCGACACGTGACATCTTATATGGCTTTGTTTGTTGTTCTTATTGTTGAGTGTGGGTTGTTCTTCTGTGATGGCTTAATGGTGTTAGATTTGAAATTTTTCAGACTGCTTACTTATTTGACAGAAAAATAAATATTTCGTAACTAGGGCATCGGGAAACATTGTTACGGGCACTACCGCGTAAACTTCGGAAATACACAGTTTATCAAGAATAGCTTATAGCACTAAAAGTGTCATTACACAACGAGTAGAGACATCGGATGTTGAATGATGTATATGATAAGGTAATGTTCTAAGACCTGCACCAGCACTTTGAGCTTTCAGTCTCAACCTGTACAACTGCATGGATATTATTGTTCTCCAATATTCTCTGTACTCTCTTTTTTATAATTGTAGAGTTTTCACCATCAAGATGTTGTATGTGTATGTATCCAACCAGTTGTGGTTTTTTAGCATCTGCATCTGAATGTGTTTCATTATCAGCATGAGAATGAGAATGACCATGATCATGGTCTTGATGACTATGTTCATGTTCATGTGTATGTTTATGATCATTATGATCAATACTCTTTGAGACACCAATTGTCTTATCAGTATATGTCTTCACATCTGATGAAACGAAGAATCTTGGAGTAGTATAGCCAATAACACCAGGTGTTGTTGATATCTGTGAAAGAATATCCTTCATCAGTTCTTCCTTTTTATCACCTAATGATAATAACAAATTTGATGCAGATGATTTGATCAACGGTAAGGCACTTAAAAAGATCAAAGCTGCGATAAACAACGATGCTATTGGGTCAAAGATTGAAGTGTGGAAGATGGATGTTAAGATTGTTGATACAACAACACCTGCAGATCCCAAAGTATCAGCTAAAATATGTAAAAAGATACCTTTCATATTTTCATTTTCATTTGAGTCTGTATCATCTTCAGATGAATGTGAGTGTGTGTGTCCATGTGAATGTCCATGTCCATGACCATTACCATGACCATGATTAAATGCAAATATCCCAATGATATTGACAACAAATCCCAAGAATGAAACAACCAATAATTCACCTGTTTTCTCCAATGAAACAGGGTTTATAATTCTTTCAATTGCTTCGATAAAAATACCTGCAACTATTCCAATCAGCAATACACCATTGGCAAAACCTGCTAATGTTTCAATCTTGGTCAATCCAAATGGGAAAGAATCAGTTGGTTTTAACTTGGCCAATATACCAGCTATAAGACCCAATGCTAAAGATGTACAATCCAATGCCATATGTAAAGAATCCGATAATAGACCTAATGATTTCGATCTGAAAGAGTATAAGAATTGAACAAACATGAAAAGTGTGTTAAGCATAAGATAAGAGAAAATGGCCCTTGTATCTTCGTGTAAGAACAGTTGACTTATGATATTCAAAGATTCTGCATCATCGTCATTATGTAACTCTTTATTCTTTTTCAAATCATTTTCGATAATCTGATTATCGATTGTATCATCAACAGGTATTAACAAAGTACCAATAGTGGATAATATCAGTTCTAACACTGCATGTATTGTATCGTTAAAGAAATTTGATCTTGAAACCAAAATTTCTAACAAGATGGATATTATACCAATGATCGTTGGAATACCTCTTTGTAAATGCATAGACCCGATGTTCTCCAATCCTATGAGTAATATCATACCTGCACTTATAGTGATGATGATCATTCTTATATCCAATAAAGAATAGTTATAAATGAATATGAAAGTTGATGACCCTAATAGCATCAATAATTGTGGTAATACACTTGAATTAGAATTACCAATTTTGTCATTAGTCTTGAAATTACGATAATTCGTTAACCAATTACGTGAACCGTATAACATCATATAACAAAGCACGATTGAATAAACTTTGAGATGGTTAAAATTGGTAGGTAATAACAGATCAATAAATTTTGTATTATCGTTATCATCCATATGTGATATCAATGTGTATATGTCAAAACACGCAGATAATGAGATGTAGAGCCAATGATGATTCATCATGAGCACAGTGGATATGACGACTGTTCTAATGCTTCCAATGATCTGTGTTGAAGTGAACAGAATACAAAGAGTTAAGAACATTGGTGGTAATGTCAGATGACGCTTTACCCAGTTGGTATCATTATTTTTGAGTTGGTCTGCTGACTGTGATGATGATAATGTGACTGATAATAAGTATCGACTAAGAAGAGTCAACGAAGAAGCGATAAACACTGGGATGGTGGCCTTCACTAGCAAATCGGACCAGTTATCATTATTCTTATTACCATTGCTCCCGCCTGTGATACTTCTGTCCTCGTTGAGCACGAAGATAAGACTCGAAGAGAGCAGAAGCGTTGGATATCCCAGTAGCAAGGGCACACTTTCAATTGAGATCACGTTGTTCAGTGATCCCACTGATTCTGTCTGTTGTGCCATTTACAAGCCAGTGTCTATTGGGAGATAGGTGTTCCTTTATCTGCTTTCTAACTATTGGGTTGTTATTTTTGTGATTATAGCAAAGTATAGCTGTGTATGTGATGTTGTCTTCTGTTGATTATCTCTTTCTCAATTGCAATGTTCCAATAGCCGCCGTGTGGTTGTAAAATCTGTGACTCATGGAGACGTCACTTTGATGGATATTCTAATTTTGAACTTAAGTATGGTCGCGTTCTGAATTTCTCAATTTTGATATGACGTTGATCTAAGAAGATAATTTTGCACTAAAAATAATTTGTTAAAAGTTGAAGAATTAATACTCGATGACGTAAGGTGAACATGAAATTTACACTGTTCTGTTGTACTAATCACAACTCTTGAACCATAATCATAGCAAATGGAGTAGGGCAATGACACTGGGTAATGACATCGGCAACAAGGACTCCAACGACTTTGTACCCAGAAGATACAAGCCACTCGGTGTGATGATATTGGAATGGTTAGTGACCATTCCAGAAGAATACGAGGAAGATGATGAGCAACAGCAACAACAACAGAACAATAATTTTAAGAACAACGGACTAAGAACAAGAAACTATGAGGTATGGAACAGTGATAAACAACTGTTTGCACTGGGAGGAAGGCTTAAAACCGTTAGACAACGTCCAATTAACGTCTTGACGTTTATCTGTGCCCTGTTACCAGGAATTCTATTCTGTATATTTGAGTGGGTATATACAAAATTATCTATCTATGGGTTCATATGAGTGTCTTTTATACTAACAAATGTTATATATAGTGCCTCATGGAGTTGGCATAATATATCACCTGCTATAGTGATAGTCTTCATATATTGTTGGTGTCTCTGTATTGTGTCTTTTTTGAAAGCGGCTTCAAAAGATCCAGGTTATCTTCCTAGAAATATACATATTACTGATGAACCTTTAAATTTACCTGTGGAGTATTACAACATTATTTCTTTACCAAGTGGTGATATTTCTGAAGACAATGATCATAAGGATAAGAAGAATACACATGTCGATGTAAGATATTGTCATACTTGTCGTATATGGAGATTACCAAGAAGTTTCCATTGTTCCAAATGTGATCAATGTATATCCATTCATGATCATCATTGTCTTTGGTTAAACAACTGTATTGGAGAAAGAAACTATATCTATTTCTTTAGCTTCCTATTGATGGGAGTTATTTCATGTTCTCTATACCTTGGTATTGGATATTATCATATCTTTAAGTATAACGATGATCATAACGATAAATCAATGGCAGATACTTTGAGTCATTTACCAATGACTTTGTTTAATATTATATTCACACATATAGCTCTGATATATCCGTTGTTATTGTTGATATTTCATATATCGTTGATATCTACAGGTCAAACCACAAGAGAATATCTAAGGAATTGGAAGTTGATCAAAAGATCAAGCGATAACGATAATGATAATGAGATTCTTTCTAATCCATTTGACGCTGGAAGTATATATAAGAATATCGTTACAACGCTATTCAGACCAAGAGGTAAGAGCTATATCAGTCAAAGGGAGAAGTTTAATCCGGGAGATGTTCGATTTAAGAGGTTTGATTGAGTATAATATTGAAGTGTTGATGATAATGATTCTGATAAGGACAATAAATATGCTTAGTCATATATTACATAATACGCTCGGCTAGACTTAACCGAGTCGCAATTTCCAAGAAGAAAATCAAAAATAATTCTTTTTCTTTCCTTTTTGTGCGGTACTGTATAAATATAAAGCAATTTTTGTCTTCAGACATTTTATAACACGAACAATGGCGTTGTTTATTCCTACTTATACCATAAATCATAGATCATAGATCGTATTCGATATCACAGTATCATAAAATATAGATCACCATGAAACTTTTCTCCAACACCTGTGAGTTCCTATATCCTTGGGATCAAGTCACAGCAGCCAACTGGCGCAAATATCCCAACGAGATGAGTACGCATGTCATAGCAGTTGATGTACTAAGAAGGGAACTATCGAATTCAAATACTGTGTTGACCACAGAGAGATTGATCACTTGTAAACAGAGCATACCTTCATGGTTGCAATATATCGTTGGAGGTAAGAATCTGAGCTATGTCAGAGAGGTTAGCGTTGTTGATCTAAATTCAAAGACTTTGACGTTGAGAAGTGTAAACCTTACAATGTGTAATTTATTACGTGTTTATGAGACTGTTGTTTATTCACCAGATTTAAACAATCCTTTGAATAAGACGATTTTCGCACAAGAGGCTCAAATCACTGCATATGCAACTTTCCAAAAGCTCTGTAATAAGATTGAAGATTGGTCATTGGATAGATTCCATCAGAATGCTCAAAAGGGTAAAAAAGGATTTGAGAATGTATTGGATTTACTTATCAATAACTATGAAGACGTTGTTGATGGAATTGTTAAACAAGTTGATGATTCCATAGATAAAGTTAAACAAGAGATTGTTATTGAGACTGAAAAGTTCAAACAGTTGGATTTATTGAAGGAAACTGAAAAATTGAAGAATGAATTGGTCAATGAGACCGATAAGATATTAGGAGAAGCTGAGATTGTATCAAAATCATTACTTAACAAGTACTACGATATGATCAAAGATGCCTTTATCAAGAAATGATACATGATGGCTTCTTCTTCTTGTTTTAAAAAAAGGCTTACTGCATTGTATACAGAATATAGAGAGTATGCACAAAATATTCGTTATGACACTTATGATTCACACGACACACAATATGACATTAACAAAAGGTTTATTATTAAGAAAGGGTTCATTATATAAAAGGAGGTTCTTATAGGCATTGTATATACACACGGCAACCGGATACATCACCATTACTGTCTCAATATTGTAGCGTAGTTAAGTGCCGATCTTTATATCTTGTGGCTAATCCGACTATTTCGCCTCGGATTAATTTCCCGTTCCGGTAAACGAAGCATCGCAGTTAAATCCGGACTATCTGTGCAGATTTCCGCTGTGTTAATCATAAAGTTGAAAAGTTCCACTATCAGCCAGTATTATAAATATTTATACCGATAGGCCCCTGTTTGCAAACAACGTTGACGTCTATCTCTATACATCAGAGCCATTAGCTCAAGGTTTAGAAACATGACACATACAACGGCAAACGATGAGACTCAACCGTTGATTCCTGGTATTCGTAAAGATATCGTATTGGATCCATCTAGTGAAGTTGCTGGATTTATAGCTTCTGAATTGGAACAACGTGAATTGTTGAACGATTCAACGTATACGGATCTTGAAGCTAATACTAGTAATAATGATCATACAGGAGATAATGACAATGAAGATGAAGATGAATTATCATGGTATAAGACAAATATTATAATTGCATCAATGTCATTAGGTGTATTTTTAGCAGCTGTTGATATGACAATAGTTACAACGTTAATTGGAGAAATTTCTTCACAATTTGATTCATTGGATAAATTATCATGGATTGCATCATCTTATTTATTATCAAGTGCAACTTTTCAACCACTTTATGGTAAAATTAGTGATATATTTGGTAGAAGACCAATGTTATTAATTGCAAATATTTTATTTATGGCTGGTTGTTTAATATGTGCATTTGCAACAAATGTTTATATTTTAATAATTGGTAGATTTATTGGAGGTATTGGAGGTGGTGGATTAACAACAATGACATCTATTACTACGAGTGATTTGATTCCATTAAGTTCAAGAGGTATTTATCAAGGTTTAAATAACGTTGCATTTGCAATGGGGTCAGGTTGTGGATCTATCCTTGGAGGATATTTTGTAACAAATGATATATTTGGTGGTTGGAGAGGTGCTTTTGCAATCCAAGTTCCATTAACTTTGATAAGTACAGTGTTAATTCATACTCTATTGGAATTACCAAAGAATTCACCAGGACGTGGAATGATCAATAATAGTTCTAAAAACTTGTTTAATAAGCTCAAGCTTATTGATTGGTTAGGATCATTGACTTTAATCATATCACTCTTATCATTTTTAACGTTTACATCTTTAAAAGGTGAATATGCAGTTTTCACTTCAACACTTGGTTTAACACTCTTATCAATAACGTTGATATTTTTAACTCTATTCATTCGGATAGAACTGAGAGCAGAATTACCAATCTTACCAATTAGATTTATGAAAATACCAACTGTTCTTGGTGCATCCTTATCAAATTTATTTTTTTCAATGGCATTATTCAATTCATATTTCATCGTCACTATATATTATACTGCAGTTATGGATTTAACACCAAAGGAAGTTGGGTATAGATTCACACCAAATGTATTTACAATCATTGCAGGATCATTAGGTGCCGGATATTATATGAAACAAACGGGTAAATATTATAACATGTTGATCATTTCTGGATTGATTGCCATTGTTGGTACATGGAGATTAGCAACTATTTATCCTGAATATCCTAATTGGGCCCAATATTTGTTATTGGTTACACCTGGTATTGGATTCTCTGTGATTATAACTGCAACGTTATTAGCATTGATTGCAGCAGTACCACATGAACATCAAGCTGCCACGACTTCTATTTCATATCTATTCAGATCATGTGGAACTACACTTGGTGTGTCTATTGGATCTGCTATATTTGCAAAGAGATTAGATCATGAATTATGGGTTAAAGTTATGGATTTCCAAAAAAATGGTCATACAAAGGATGAATTGATAAACATCATCCAAAGGGCATCTCATAGTACAGAATATGTGCATGATGGTGCACCAAGTTTCATCAGACAAACTTTGATCGATGCATATGACATCAGTTGTAAAGTTTCTTTCCAATTCTGTGTTGTTGTCACTGTATTGGGATTCTTAAGTATGTTGCTGATTAAAGAGTACGTGTTACACGGTAATTTGAAGAGAAAGTAAACAATAGGTGTTACCCTACTGAAGATCTACGCACCCTTGACAATTACGTAATGGGACGTCTTTCTCTTTTTTTCTTCCTCACGTTTTTTGTAATTTAAATTTAAAATCTAAACGAGTAGTGCGCCTTACCAGAATTAGCACTAAGAAATTAATAATTTTTGTCATTTGCCTCCAAATTTAAAAATTGTCCCAAATGTCTCGACGACGACAATTTTAGTTAGCTGTGTGTAATAGAATAAATTAACATTGGACAAATTTGAATTTCTCTTCTTTTCCAACAACTATTAAATCATCATCCATTAAAACCCCTAATTATAATATCAAAGATGTCAAAGGTTTTCTTCGAGGTTACTTCTAACGGTATGTTTCTACTACGATGTGTCAGATGGCTCAATTCTGGTTGTTGAAGTCAATCAATGATTACAGGGATTGAAATGTCCGATGGACATTTCTATTCTTGAGTCAAATTGACTACTTCTCTCCTGAATCAGGCAATGTCAATGTCAATGTCAATGTCATTAAACTCTATATACTAACAATTCTACACAGGTGAGCCAATCGGTAAGATTGTTTTCCAATTGTACAACGATGTTGTCCCAAAGACTGCTGAGAACTTTAGAGCCTTGTGTACCGGTGAAAAGGGTTTCGGTTATGCTGGTTCTCCATTCCACAGAGTGATTCCACAATTCATGTTGCAAGGTGGTGATTTCACCAGAGGTAACGGTACCGGTGGTAAGTCCATCTATGGTGAGAAGTTTGCCGATGAGAACTTTTCCAAGAGACACGACAGACCAGGTTTGTTGTCAATGGCCAATGCTGGTCCAAACACCAACGGTTCTCAATTCTTCATCACCACCGTTGCTTGTCCATGGTTGGATGGTAAGCACGTTGTCTTTGGTGAGGTTATCGAAGGTTTGGACATTGTCAAGAAGATTGAAGGTCTTGGTTCTCAATCCGGTGCTACCAAGACCAAATTGGTTGTTTCCAACTCTGGTGAGTTGTAAATTTCGTGTAGCATGTGATGCGATAAGTATATGACTCTTTATATATGGCATATGCATAACATACTTTTGATAAATATAACTGTAGGTTGACAATTGCATCTTCTTCTGCTTCTCATGCAGTTATTTTATATTCCCGCAAAAGACGGGTATAAATATACAGCTTGTACCGCATAATAAATTATTGTACTAGTGGAAGTAGAAGAAGAACATCACCAAATGACATAGCTTAACAATAACAGCCATAATATACAAACACACATAGTTAATTGAACAATGTCACTCTCATTCTATGGTTTACGTAAAAGGGCAAGAAGTATACAAAATTATCTCATTGCAGATCCAACACCAGAATTAACTGTTATTAGACAAGCAACAACTGCAACTGATCAATGGGGGCCAACTTTAAAAGATATGGAACATGTTTCAAATTTATTGATAAAAAGTGATAATGAATTCATTGTTAGACTTATAATGGAAAGAATTGAAGAGTATAACAATATAATGGTTGCTGTTAGTAATGATGATGATATAACTTCATATGACATCACGAGGAATAGAAGTAATAGTAATAGTAGTAACAATTCTTTATATTCAAGGGCAAAACATTATTTGAACAATGGGAATGAATGGAGAATTGTTTATAAATGTTGTAAACTGTTAGAATATCTTATTCTAACTACAGGAGATGATATAATTGAAGTTATTAATGGATATATGTCATTGTTAGTAAAGTTGGGTCAACTTGGTACTGATAATGATAATGACAATGAAGAAGAGAATGATAATGACAATGATGATATAAATAAGATTCAAACTACAAGACAATTACAAAAAAAAGAACAATTCGAAGTTGTTATTAAACAAAGAGATTATTTAATCTCTTTAATCAATGATAACGATAAAAGGGATAAACAAAGGTTAATATTTATGAAATTACAATCACAAGAATCTGTTGAATCTACAAAAGATGAGATTTATGACACAACAACTACTTATACTAACAGTAGTAATACTCCAAGTTATATGCAAAACTATAAGACAAAGAATATTGATCGTCATAAGTTAAATAATTCAAATTTAAAGAATGAATTTAAAAATCAATTAAGTCATATTCATATAATGGATGGAGATAATGATATATCATTATCTAATAACAATAATGCTAATGCAAATTATTCACCAATTGGATCTTCAATTAATGCTAAATTTATTGGAGAATCTTTAATTGATAGTGATATTGAAGATGATGATGTCTATAACAGAGATGATGATGATTAGTAATGTATTATGTAATATACATTTGTATTACATAATGCATTATGTAATATACATTTTCATATTACATATGTCTAATGAATAATGAATAATGAATAATGATTAGTTTATTATAACAATACATCCTTGGTCTTTTCAACCAATTCTTGTTCTTTATGTTCTTCTTTATCATTTATATCTTCAATGATATCATCATCACCTGCAAGACCTCTTTCAAATATTTCCTTTCCTGTTAATTTCCCCTTATGGTATAATTTCTTTCTTTCTTCAATTCTTTTATCAATACCCATTTCTAATCTAAATTTTAATCTCCAATTATTGAATGAATCTTTTGTAACTTTTGTACCATAAAATTTCTTCTGTTCTTCACGTTCTTTTGCTAATAATTGTTCATCGTGTAATTTTTGTAAAAATTCACATTTTGATTCAAATAATTGTTCACCAAGATCTTTTAAAGTTGAACAAAGTGTAAAGATTGATGGCATACCTAAAGATTCATTTGCTTCTTCGATTAATTTAATTAAGAATTGTTCAATATCTTTATCTTCGAATTGTACAATCTCACTAATTATAACAGGTTTGTTATTGCTATCTTCTTCATCTTCACTGTCATCTTCATCCTCATCATACCCTAATTCATCAGCATCTTCAATATCATAATCAATAGACAATTCAGGTATAACTTCTGGATATTCTGATGGATAATGAACGTTTAACTTCAAAAAATGGATTCTTTCAGTTGAACTTGTTTCTAATTTTAAACTTATAGAATAATGAGTCTCATCTATTATTTCTAATTCATCCGGATATATCGATTGAAGAATCTCAATCTCTTGTTCTTGTTCTTCTTTGTAGTCCATTGTTTAACTATTAGTGTTGTATTAGAATTTGTATTCATAGTTAACTGTGAACAGTTTAAAAAATGAATCGATCAAATATTTATTATTCCTGCTTATGTAATGTTGTATTACATAATCACAGATCATCACGATTTAAATTTTTTAACTCGTACTTTTGAATGAATAACTAACAAAGTCTATGTCATATGGTATATTCATTGCAATACTATAACCATAGAACAGTAGGATTACCAGTACAATGGAGCAACTAATCATAGATACTCGTAAGCTTATGCTTACTTCTCAATTCAAAGAAGCTTTAAAGTTTTTAAAAAAAGGTGTATCCAATAACAGTATCAATAGCAGTAATGTTGAAATAATTCAACTCTATGGAGAAATTTATCTTGAATTGGGTAAATTGGATAAGGCATTTGATAAGTTATCGCAAGCAATTGAATTGGATCCACAAGGTTCAAAAGGATGTGAAAAATTCCTCTATTTAGGTCAAATCATTGGTGGTATAAAAGGTTTAGAATATATAGATAAAGGTATTGAGATATTGATCAAGAATAATGAGAATAACGACAATAAGAAGAAGATAACACAGAGTCTATTCGCACAGATTGAGATATGGATGACAGATCTTTGTATGTTACCAGAAGCTGAATTTAAATGTGATGAATTGATTTCAAAATGTATTGAACTGGATAATACAAATCCAGAAACTTGGTCATTATTGGCAAACATTAGAATATCACAACAGAGGGATGATGATGCTAAGATTGCGATTGTTAAATCATGGGATTTGTTCAAGTTGAAGAAACAAGAATTACAGTCATTAGAAGATGAAAACAGTAATAACCATGAAGATATATTAGAACTATGTCAACCTTTATTAACATTATCCAAGATCTCTATTGAATTAGAACTCTATGAACTAAGTATTGAAATATTGGGATTAATCCATCAAGATATCGATGAAGATAACGTTGAAAGTTATTACCTTGAAGGTTTTACAAATTATCTGTATATTAAAAAGACACAATTTTATAAAGAATTTGATTCATTTGATGTTGATTTATTTGAGAATTTTACCTTAAAGCCAATTGAAGTATCAACCGATGGTAATGATAATGAATTTCAAGAGAATGCAATCATGGCAAAGTTATCATTTGAAAAAGTTTTAAAATTATCACAAATTGATGATAATGAATTGATCGATCAAGATATCTTAAATCAAACAATTCAATATTTAAATGAATTGAACAGTCAAATTGTTGTATTGAACAATGGTAATATTAATGAATTATTAGAAGATGATGAGATTAATGAGGATAATTGGGAAGATGAATTGGTTGATTAATATATACTATGTCATATGACATAGTATAGTACAGTACAGTATAGTACAGTAATATAGTACAGTTCATATATTGATATATAACATCACAATGACATCTTTGATATCTGTTTAATGGTAGTATTTGTTAATGTAGTGTCCTTTGTATCTTGTTTATTAGTATTAGTATCATTGTCATTGTCTATGTCATTATCATTATCGTTATATTCCTTGGGTACTTCTTCATCAATCTTGTTACTATTATTACTATGCTCATCTTCATCTTCATCTTCCCAATCACTTTCTCTTTCATCAAGCCGTGAGAATAACCTTCTAGGTTCATCTTCATTGTTACCATCAGCCAACTCAACATATTCTTCTGGAATTAAACCAATCTCTCCATCTTCACCTTCTGCAACTAACCAACCTTGTCCATATCTATAATTTATCCAAACTTTTTGACCTTTAACCAACGATATTTCATTATCATTCTCAGGATTGAATTCAAACAATGCAATTGCTTCACTATTAATCTCATCATAATTCTTATTATAATCAACCATATGATCATAACTATCATAATATTCATCCTCTATGGTTTCAACTTCATCATCAGATCCATTGATCAGAGGTTTAAACGATGTATAGTGAAGTTCACTTGTGTCGGGATATGCGAAATCTCTTATTGAGATCTCCATTGTCTTTGTCTTTCCTTCTTGTCTTTGTCTTTGTCCTTCTACTGTTACTTCAAAGAGCTCTTTTGTCTGTTTGTTTATTTTAATGACTGGAGCAACTAAAAATAAATATTGCGCCCTACCAAAAAAAATGATCGTTGAAATCTCCGTCGTGTGAAACAGGAAATTAAAATAGATGGCTTATGTCATTGGAGTAGTAGTGCTGATGTAATCTAATATCAACTTTTACATAGCATAGAAATATACCAATTACTATACTATTACTATTACTGCACTATTACAATACTTAACACTAACAGTAAATATGACAACTAATCATAAACCAACTTTTGAAAGTAGAAGAGGACGTGAATTAGGTACAAATTCTATACTTCATTCAAGGGATCAACCTGCTCATAAACAGTTAAAATATAGAAAGATTAAAAAGACTAGTACTAAGAGTATAGATGATGCAAATGCAAGAATTAAATTGAATGAATTAAAGAAAGAATTAGAAGATGATAAGAATAAGGATAGTAATAATTCTAATGACAAGTCATTAGAAATAGAAGATAATCATAGTTATAATACAAATAGATTAAGAGTTAAAGAATTATATTCAAAAGATGATGATAGTGAAGATGATGGTAATAGTACTGGTGATACTAGCAGTATATCTAGTGATGATGAAAGTGAAGATGATAGTGAAGATGATGAAGCTGAATTACTATTAGAATTACAAAAGATTAAAAAGGAAAGAGAACAACAGAGACAAGAAGAAATTGTTAAACAAAGGTTAATGTCTAATGATAATGATAACAACATTAAAGTACAGAAAAAAAATTCATGGAGACAAGATTCATTGTTTAAAGAGAATAACAATAATAGTAATACTAATAGTAATAACAATAACTATGTTAATGATCTTGTTAGATCAGATTTTCACAAAAAGTTTTTAGATAAATACATTAGATAAACTAATGAATATGATTATGATTATATGGATATCAATGATTATGTAATGGATTATATCATGTATTATATAATATATTATATAATATCAATTTTGAATATAAATATTTTTGAATTTATCTAAACAAAGTTAATGTCATATAACACCTATTCATACAACAATACAATATGTCATCTTCAGTACCCAAGAATAAATCTAATAACAACGAATATAACAAATCTCCATATGATAAACTTTTACACGAATATAACCTTATAAATATACTTTATCATAGAAATAAAAATCAACATAGAGTTGCAATTTGGTGGAGATGGTTTAATTCATTAAAGAGGAATTTAACAAAAGTTATATCATCAATCAATACATCTAAGAATAAAAATATTCATATCATTTACAAGTTAAAATATCATATCATACCAAATTGTTTTAGATCTTTTAATAATATCATTGCATTAGGTCAATTTTTAACACTTGGTTTAATATTAATTGGTTTAATATCAAGAATTGATTGGTGTTTAACAGAGATGTTTGGTGAAGAATTAAACAAGATGAAGATGGTTAATCAAAAGAAATCTATATCTAATAATATATCTAATGATATACCATTAGATGTTGATATTGGTGAAGTTATATCAGAAGATAATATACCAAATATGTCAAATGACATACAAAATATTACAAATATAAAGTCAAAGGATAAATCAAAATCTAAATCTAAATCAAAAAAGAAGTTAAAGAAATCAAAATCTGCTATAGATGATATATTTGGTTAGATTATATTAAATATAGTAATTATATCTCAAATGTTATGCAATATGATATGATATATGATATATATATTGAGCTGCTTTCATATGACATATTATATGACATACCATATGACATATTAATGTTACTTATATAAATATCATCTTAATCTATCCTAAATACCTCTTGGCCCATGTTGGTAATACAAACGATGATTCATGAATCTCGTTATTATAATACCTAAATAATTCATCTTGATTCTTCAATACTCTAAGAGGTGTTTTAACATCCATCTGTGGATCCTTTGATGCAATCATTAATCCTAATTGACCAGATGTATAAGTTGGAACCATAGTATAACAATATTCAACAATTGGGAAATTTGCATTGGATATCTCTTTTTTCAATTTTTGTAAAAGTTCAATCTTTAACCAAATATTTTCAGATGCTTGCATTATAACTAATCCATCTTTATCGTTTAAACAACTGTTTAAAAGGTTAAAATATGATGATTCATAAAAAACGTGTGCTGGACCATCTGGGTCTGAAGAATCCGTTATTATAATATCAAATTTTCTTGAATCTTTAGAATTTGTTGCAACTTGTTTAAGATATTCAAATCCATCACAAAGTATCACTTTAATTCTTGAATCTTTAAAAGATTTACTCATCTCTGGTAAGAATTTTTTACTCAGTTCAATAACAGTTTCATCAATCTCAACTAATATGATCTCTTCGATATCTGGATGTTTTAAAACTTCTCTTAAAACACCACCATCACCACCTCCAATAACAAGGATTTTTTTTGGATTTGGATGTGATAAAATTGGTATATGTGAAATCATCTCTTGATATGCAAATTCATCCCTTTCAGATACTTGAATAATTCCATCCAAGACTAAGACGTTTCCATAATCTGTACTTTCAAATACAAGGATCTGTAATAGTTAGTATAATTATAATTCATAGATTTGTATATGTCGTGTGACAAATGAATAAATATATTTTGGTATACATACATCTTGAAATGCAGATTTACCAGTATATAAGATCTTCTTAACACGAAGTTCTAATGCTTGACCTGGGAAAGATTCATCAGATATCTCTCTAAACCATCCATCAACGATAGTTGGATGTGATAATGATGAATTTGATTGATTTATCAATGACATGGATGTAAGATTTTTTATAAATGACGTTGTATATATGCAAGAATAATAATGATTGACTGATGGATTAAACGACAAACATAAAAACACAAAATAAATGAATGAATGAATGACTATGATTACAAATGAGTGGATGTTCTGTATGACAAGTTCGTTGTAGTCCTCTCAGTGCTTATGCATCAACTATAATGTATGGCTTTGAACAGTTAACAGTAAGTAGTAAGTTGTTAGTATAGGATGGGAAAAAATGAAAAATAAAAGTTTTCCCGTGTAGTGGAGCGAAAAATTGTTAACAGTTGGCGATGAGCAGGGGAAAAAAATTACTACTCGAAAACTTTTTATTTAGGTCAACAAGACACAAAAGGGGAGCAGTTACACCCAAATACAATGAAGCATCCGTTCCAGATCGTACTCTCCAATAGAGAAGGTGATATCCTCTTCACAGCCACAAAGAACCAAATCCAGGTGTTCTCATTGAAGGACGGCTCAAAGCTTGGTCATTGGATCGATGACATCGACACTACAGAAGCTCTAAGAGCCAAGATCATTGCGGAAAGAGAGAGACAATTGAAACAAAATGCAGCCATTAGAGAAGCACAGGGATTGGATAAGGATCAAGACCAGGCAAAACAGCCCTCAAAGAAGAAGAGAAAATCAAACAACTCTGAACCAAAGTTGCCAACTCCCGGTGATGGAGCTCCAACGATCTATAACTACGTTAGATCTCTACAGTTGACCAAAGATGAACAATATCTCATATGTGTCACGGACTCTGATAAGTCATGTATTATATTCAAGTTGGACCATTCTGATGCAAACAACGGTAACTGTCTTCAAATGGTTAAAAGACAACCTTTCCCAAAGAGACCAAGTGCAATCACCACAACTATGGACTCGAAGACAGTCTTACTCGGTGATAAGTTTGGTGACGTTTACAAGATCCCTATAAACCCAGAGATTCCACCAGTGGAAATAAACTCCGAATCTGACCCTGTTCTAGGACATGTCTCCATGCTCACGGATTTATCACTTGTTGAATATGATGGAAGGGAGTTTTTAATCACATGTGATAGAGATGAACATATCAGAATATCGAATTATCCAAATGGATTCATCATTGAAAGATTTCTATTTGGACATGACCAATTCGTAAATACACTTCTGGTTCCAAGCTTTAAACAAAATTTGTTACTCAGTGGAGGAGGTGATGATTATATCATGCTTTGGGATTGGGTCAATGGTTCTCTGTTGGATAAATTTGACATTAGATCGATCATAGACCATGAAGATTACAAGTTATTGATGGATGATGATTTCCATCTTGCTCCTTCAAAATTCCAAAATGCAAATGGTGATCTAAGAGAGATTACTATATCTAAATTCATTGAACTATCTTCCAATGATAACAAGTCACAATTGTTTGCCCTGTTGATCGAAGCTACAAAATTCATAATGATTCTTTCATTTGATGATGCGACGAATAAGTTAAATTTTGAAAAAATTGTTCAATTTGATTCAAAAGTTATTTCAATGACAACATCAAGTAAAATCAATAATCAAATAGTTGTATCTTTAGAAAATACCACAGATGATAATCAAAATATCAAATTTGTTGACATTGATACATTACAAATATTGTCAAATGATGAACAGTTGGATAAGATTAGTACCAATATATCATCAAATTCAACAGTGGAGATTGAATCAAAGGATCAATTGTTCCCTCTTTATACTGCTTATCAACTTCGTAAGAGAAGTGAGCATTAGATTTGATAGATCTGTAATATATACCTTTGTCATATGAATTACTTATACTTTGTAGTGTTGATGGATACATAAATACACCACCATGTATACTAAAAATAATGGTAAATGAATTCAAAAAAAAGAAATGCTTCCACTCAGAGTCGAACTGAGGATCGCTACATTACTAGTGTAGCGCCTTACCAACTTGGCCATAGAAGCTTTTCTTGCAATTTTCATTTTTGCTGTTTTCCCGATCGTGTTGCATCCAGCCGGACACATATATCTGAAAAATTGAACAAATTGCAAAAGACTACTCTGTGAAACGAATTTCCAATTTATCATTATATCATTTTGTTCATTAGTCGTTAAATATTGTTATAAGAATATATATATATGAATACATTAGAATATGAATACATCTTCTGGTTTATCATCTTCATAGATCCAATCCTTGGTATAAATTTTTGTCTTATTACTTAAATTCTTCTTACCATTACCAGTGGTTTTATCCATTTGTAATCGATTTTGTTCCAATTTCCATTCTTTAATTCTCCAATTGTTATCCCAAAGTTTATCATTCCAATGTAATTCTTCACCGATTAAGATTTGTATAAAACTTGAATGATTTAATTTCATCAATTCTTTAATCTTTTGATAATGATATATCAATCTAGATTTTGGATAATTCTTAACACATCTAAAATAAAGAATCAACAACATATTATACCATTGATGATCGACAATGGTTTTAATATGGAAATGTGTAGATGATAAATCAACGTTATTATAAATTAATATCTTTCTCAATAAGACATCTTCAAATTCTGCACAAATCTTAGCAAAATTTCTTGAATTCATACCAACTTTAACAAAATATCTCTTATGATTTATCAATTGACATAATTGGTTGTAAAGATATATCAATGGTGAAGATACTCCATATATAGATGTGTTTGTATCTTTGAGATCTAATTGGAAAATATTCTCTTCATTTGTACTATTATCTTCTTCTTCTAATTCTGCATCTGTATCTGCATTGTCATTATTATCATTACCATCTTCCTCTTCCTCTTTATTTGTAAAACAAACGGTAAACGTTGGAGGTGGAGGTTCATTATCATCTTCATCCACGTATTGATGTTTAGGTACTCTTATAATCTTATTCAAAGGAGTTTTACTCGTTGATATTTCAATCTTACCCAATAGTTTAGGATAGTTATATCTAGTATTCGATCTCAATTCCCCATCATTAGACTCTAATTTATTGTCAATTATACTAGTAGTTTTATTGTTCAAACTATTAATATTGACAATGTTTTGCAAAAGATTATAATTTGGATCAAGCATATCTGCATAGATCAAAGAGAATTTATCATCAAATTTAAACTGTGAGTTATTGATCAAAACGTTTGTTGATTTGAAAAAATTGTAATATTCATTGTATATCAAACTTTTGTTCTTATCACAAGATAATGAATAATTAAAGAGTTCCTTATCGTAAAGACCCAATGTGGTATTAATCATTATCAACAAGTTCAACAATAGAGCCAGATAATCGTATTCATGATCTTTCCCATGTTCGTTATATTGCTTCAATATTGCAAATGCAGTATTTCTATAGGTCATAGCCAATTCAATTGAATCGTTGGTATTACTATCAATTCTTATTGAATGTAATAACGAGATACAAATCACAGAGATTAACAATGCAAAATCTAACAACTGATCCATAATCATTGAACTATGATACTCAATCTGTGATATTATGAATCTACCGGTTATTATGGTTATATCATTTGATAACTTCTTCGATAAAAGTTCATCATCTTTGAATATCTTGTTGAACCGTTTTATCAAGAAAGATCTGTTCAATATCTCTTGTTTCAAACTATGCATAATCTTTTCATTACTATTATGCTTACTATTACCATTCGTCATGTCATTGTCATATTCCGGTAACTGTAGTTGTCTATCCCATAGATCTGCCCTTTTGCTGATCTCTTTCAGACGTTTGATCAAAACAGATGGATCCAATGAAGTTGAAGTTGAAGATGATGAAAATTGCTTGTTTGGAGACTGTGGAGATTGTGGAGAAGGCACTGATGAAGGTGATAGAGATCTATTCAACGAGGTTGAATAAGTGAGTCCCGGGGCCATATCAACTGGCTTAATCATCTGAGTGTTATTAACCTTGTTATAAATGCTCATTTTTGTTTCGGTTGTACTGAATCTCAACACGTTAAACGGACCTATCGAGTCACATTTCCCCTTGTCCAACTTCATCAGATCCTCATCAACATCCTCATAAGTGTCGTATAGCCACCATCTCACGAGTTCTACTCTTGATCTCGACACAGCAGAACCCGATGCTGCTTGTTGATTATCCAGAGCTTCGTTGATGGAAGTGATCTTCTTATTATCACCATCACCATCCAATGTGGTCATTTGTCCATTCTTCAACAACGTTAACTGTGTACTCCAATTGAGTTTAATATCATAACCTTCACATTCCAATTTTGATTTAACACATCGTTGACAACGAGGCCTTGTAGTGTCACATTTAACCTTACGACGTCTACAAGTCCAGCAACCGACAAATGATCTTTTATAACCTTTTGCTCTTTTCTTGAGCATTTGGCTGTGGTTGTTGTTATTCGTTATCAAATGCTATATCATGAAAATGGTGGAATGAATATTGAATATGTCAATGGTTGATGATTTGAATGCTGGTGGTGGTCTAACCGTCTATACTGCCACTGGTTTATGTTGATGGTGTGTCGTGTGCTGTTGTTGTATACAAAGAGCTAGCCGCCCGTGTGTTTTAGTTGATCTAAGCACTAAAGATCATTAAAATATATAAACTGTTGATGTTGATGCGCGGATACGGATTATATATCTGTTATCGCTTTAGAAAGGTTAGCCGAAAGTCTCGCAAATTTTTCCCATTTTACAAATCGCCAATTTTTTCCGTTCTATGGTTTGGGTGAGAATTTAAGGAAATTATATGCGAATTTGACAAGAATTTGACACAATTATTTGAAGTGTATAAAAACACATATTCAGCTAGTCACCAAATAACGATCATTATGGTATAACTGTAGAGCTATGCTGATGCTTTATGAGGTTAGATCATTACATCACATCATGTTATTCAATAAATGAAGAGACATCCATCGTCTTATATAGTCGGTAAATGAATGAAGATATGTCCTCGCAAAGTGTATCCCTACATATTCTTGTGCATAACTTTTCCCCAATTTTCCATAACTAAGGAACCATCTTCGCTTATCGTTGTCGTTAACTGTTGCGGTCACACAGTACATAAAAAAAATCCCCAGCATAGATCACTTCTTTTTTAGCAGAATAAACGGCGCGGGTGCATTGACATTACGGTAAATAACTAATTTGTATGTGTACTAAAAAGCCCGCCGTGAATAGCATCACAAAGCGATGAATACATTTTCAATTGGTGATGGTCAGATCCATGTAATCGTATAAAATATATATAAACACATCAACATGCCCCCAATATTTCATTCTCTTTTTCACTTCTCTTTCACGAATCTGAGCATAATCATTCATACCCATCCATACAACATCAGATGAAGACGTTACAAGCTTCACTCTACAAAAGAACAACATTGGCCCTTAGGGCCTCAGCCAAGAGAAGTATCAACACTTCAACAACGACGAAATCCACAGTTAATGTGACGAATCCACTCGTTGATCACAGTGTCCCAACAACCAACAGTCCAAACAACAAGAACAAACATACAACAACATATCTAGATTCTCTAAGCAATAGAATGCTTTTCAACTATGCAGCAATTGGTCTATGTACTTTGAACAAACCAATTTTAAATTTGGTTATTAAACTTTTCCCATTCATTCCAACTCAGATATTGGATTTCTTCATAGGTAAGATCTATTGTGGTGGAGCTACTCCAGCTGAAGTTATAAAGACAGGAGAAGAACTAAGTCAAAGAGGTATCAATAACATGATGCTTTCATTAACCATCGAAGATGCTGAAGGTATTAAAAACATCGATATTGACTATATAGTCTCTGAGACTATTAAATCAATAGATACGATCCTTAAACCACACATCTTAAAACTGATAGACTCTGGTTCAAAGGATATCAACAGTATACCTCCAGGTTATATCGTTTTAAAACCATCTGCTGTCATTTCAAATCCTGTTCAAGTGCTATTGAACTACAAATCACCAGAATATCAAGAACAATGGAACCAATTGGTTGATAATTGTTCAAAAGTTACACAGAGAGTTGTTGACTTGAACAGAGAACTTTCAAAGAGATATCCAGAACGTAAATCTCCATTCTTCGTAACGGTTATAGATGCTGAGAAATATGATTTACAACAGGGTGTTTATGAATTACAAAGAACTTTGTTTCAAAAGTTCAACAAGGCCGATGATCAATTCATTCAAGTTGTCGGTACGATCCAGATGTATTTGAAACAATCGATGGATATGATTAGATTAGAAGAACAATTGGCCAAAGAGAACGATTATAGAGTTGGATTGAAATTGGTTAGAGGTGCCTATATCCATTCCGAGGCAAACCGTAAAGAGATCATCCATAACACAAAAGAACATACAGATGAATCATACAACACCGGTATTCAATACGTATTGGATGATTTACAAAAAAATAACAATCCAACACTTGGACATTTGGTTGTTGCTTCACATAATGCAAAATCATCAAATTTGGCATCAGATTTAATCTCTAAGAATTTATCAAATGATAAGTTCAGATCAAACGTTGTCTTGGGTCAACTATTAGGAATGGCTGATGATATTACATATGGTTTGATTTCGAATAAAAATGTTCAAAACGTTATTAAATACGTTCCATGGGGTCCACCAGTTGAGACAAAGGATTATTTGTTAAGAAGACTTCAAGAGAATGGTGATGCTGTAAGAAACGATAACGGTTGGCCATTGGTTAAGAATGTCTTGAAGGTTTACAAGAAGAGATTTGTTGGATTGTAATGGATTCTTACTTCAAAAATAGTTGTCTGTATATATTAAATTTATATAGGTAAGTTGTAACAGACTAAAATAATAGGACATCTATAACTGCATATAAATGATGATATTGAGTTGTAATATATTCAAAGTAGGTTGATATTGGGCTTCTTAACTAAGGGCGTCAACTGCATAGGACTATTTTTCATCTTTATCGATATGCAGGTAGACCAGTTACTTATCGCTTATTGTACAAATAACCAATGCTAAAATGTTTGAACTTGAAACAAGTATGGATTATGTGATCGATATTGTCAACAATTATATTATAAATACCATGATCATTGATAATTTTATATATAAATATTAATTATATTAAATATTAATTAATTATTGGCCGGCCGCGCCGGTACTCAGGCTCATATATTAATTCTTCAAAAGTTTGACCAGCTCAATTGGGCCAAGTGCTATAGTCAAAATCTGGAGAGACTTTATAAACCAAAAAAAAAATTAATTAATATTAAATATTTAACGACGTCTAATATTATTCAAAATTTTAATATAAACTATATCAATAAGTACTAATACTCCTATAGCTACTAGTTTAGTCGATCAATATGATCATGCTCGTATAAAAGACTACATCTTCTTAAAGTTACACTACAGATAACTGTTCATATGGTCATTTGGTGTCTGGATGTATTATAGCACAATTATTATTCTAAGCACATATTTAATATTTGATGTCCGGATGTATATATCTATACATAGCACAAGATCACTAGTATGAAGCATAAGTATGATTATAGTAAGCCAATGGTTTTGATAAATCATCCGAACTATCATCATTATCGTTAATATGATCATCGTTATTATCATCAGCATTATCATTATCCAACGTTGATCCATTCTGTATTTCCATACTATACTCAGTAACACCAGTAGCAGCAGCAGTAGTAGTAATAATATTAGTACCTCTCCTTTGACGGGATTTTAATCTCATTCTATTCAACTTTAGTTCATAACTCTCGTTTCTATACTCTTCAATTGATCTATAGTAGTTGTATAGTTGTAAACCATCAATTGATTGTACATATTCTAAATTATTTGATTGTTTTAAAGATTGAAATTGATCTTCCAATTGTTCCGTTTCTAATTTGAATAATCGATCTTGTAGTTTATTAAGATTATCGTATTCATAGCTGAAATCATTCTCTTTCCTATTATTAACATTATCATTAAGATTGTTATTTGTATCTTTGTCACTATCCTTGAATATAGAGTTCCAATAGAGAGAGCCTCCATATATTGTAATTTCGTTGTCGTTATCATTAGTTTCATCGGTCTTATTAGTATCATTATCTTCATTAGTTTCATTCATTTCATTATCATTAGTCTCATTATCATTCTTATCTTTACTTCTAATTACCCTCTTCATCTCAAACCTTTCAAATAGATCTTTAAAATAATGGAATTTTGTTAATGGTCTTTTGATTCCCATTTCTTTTATCAATACTCTATATATATCAATTTTTGAAACTTTAAATGATAAAAATTGTTCTTCATTTGATTCATCTTCTTCTGTTATATGACCATTTTGTTGGAAAAGTTTAAACTTGATCAAATTAACAACCAATTCTTGAATAAATGAATTGATCAACGTTTCAAAATCTTTAACCATGGATTCATCATTTTGTTTAATAAACTTTGTATCTCTCATATGAAAGTTCATCATTTGAATTAAAGACTCTGTGTTTATCAATGACTGATTATCATCATCCTGATCATTATCAGTGTCATTCAATTGTCTCTTTTTCGAATCATTCTTCTTAAAGGATAAAGCTTCTTCAGTCAATACACTAAATTCATCCATCTCTAAAGCTTCAGGTATATCCATATAACTTGCCAATAGCTTCATATTCTTACCATTGACATTTATTTCATCATCACTCATATAATCTGAAGTGATATTACCCAACTGTTTAAAAGAATCTAAGTTTGACTTTAACAAAGTATAATAGTTCATAATCTCCACTATACTTTTCTCCGGGATCTTCTTTTGTATCTTTTCAACGTTCTGTATACCCCATCTCGATAAGAATTCAAAGAAAATCTCCTTTTCTAAACCTGTCCACCTCGTACCGACCAAAAGAGGATCGTATATGCTATACCCTCTGACAGAGATATGCGATGAATGTAACGATGTCTCCTTTGGACCATTGAAAAACTCATCGCAATGGGTCTGGAAGAATTCGGTGTAATTCTCCCTATTTTTTGAAGAGATTGATGGCTTCAAAGGTCTTTGTCTCTTCTTTGTACTGTTTTTATTGTTCTCATTAGTCTTATACCTCTTGTTGGGTATCTCATCATCATTTATATCACTGTGTTCATCATCTTCTGATTCTGTCAATCTCTGTCTTTTCGAATGCTTTATTGGATCAGTATGATCTGTGTCTCCATTATCACCATTTGTCAAAGATCTAGAATCTTGTACATCCGATTTTCTGGTCATTGGATCACGATCAGCTCGGAGTATCAAGCAAAACCAATAGTTAAGATGTCAGTTTAAGAGTAAAAGTAAAAACAAAAAAAAACTACAAAAACCCAAACAAAGCAGATCACCGTTAAATATTTTTACCCGTGTTCAAATTGGCAGATGGTTTATTAAAAGTCAAGCACACAAAATTACTCTCTCGTGAAGTTATTACCCTAACACTATCGCAGTGAAACAAAGGAGACTCATAGACATACAACAGCAGAGATGGAGGAAGAAGCACAGAAGATCATTGCACTCAGAGATGAGATTCTCAACGAGGGCTCGAAGAGAAGCAAGAGAATGCAACTGGAGCGCAAGGTGCGCTCAACGTACAACACAAAGTGTCAATACGGTAAGTTTATCAGGATGGGGAGATTGGATCTATTGGACAAGAGAACGAGAGAAACGGCATTTACGCCAAGAGAGAAGATAGAGGCACTGATACACTCGCAGTACTCGTCACGATCGAACAGAAGTAACGAGACCGGTGGTAGTGCTGGCAGAAGCGGTGGTGGTACAGCTGCCCAGTTGCAGACACAACCATACCCACAACAGAAGTACACTCGTTACGGTGGCCAACCACAACAACAGGCGTACAGCAGTAACACTAATGGACATAGCAACTTCATCGGTCAACTTCCCGTGTCCCATGGGAACCAGGGAAGCAGACTAGCTGTATCATCTCAGAACCAGAATTACATCGGGGAAGATTTCTATGACGACGTGCCTGCCAGCGTATCGTCCACGGTACCCAAGTCGTCCAGAACAGGGACGATTCCATCAAGTGAAACGAGCGTTGAAGTGAATAATAATACTGCTGCTCCTAGTAGTAATATACCGAATAACGGTGTGATGTTTCCTATTAACATGACTCCGATTCCTTCTGTACCACAGCTGACTATGGAACAACTATTACAACTGCAACAGTTCCAACAGTTTCAACAGATGCAAATGCAAATGCAGCAGCTCAGTCAGCAGCAGTATACCCAGCAGCAGTATAACAATCCACAACAACAACAGCAGCAGTTACAGATGCAATATCTACAACAGCTGATGAATCAACAATTGGAAGGACAACCGAAGAATACATAGTATATATAGATATATATCTATCCATGTACACCATATTTAATTAATTAGACTAATGATAACCACCATATATTAAGAATGTATTATATCATTTTCTTAGGAATTTTTTAAAACGTTCCCTTTTACCACCTGTCTTTATGGATGAATCATCTCCATTGTTATTACTATTCGTACTATGACCATTGGCCGTATTCTGACGATGAGAACCGTTGTTCAGATCAGATATAGTTGGTGCTCTATTCTGATGACCATTAGTACTAGCAGAAGAAGCTAAAGAAGAAGTACTCTTCTTCACAGCTTCATCTTCCAGAAGATAACGAGGAGGTTCAACTCTTTGCATATTCATTTGTGCCTTCTTATCAACCTCCAACTGTAACACATCTCTCTTCAACGTCAGATTATGAACCTGCTGGACAAAGGCAAAAGGTGTCAATATCTCATCTCCACCGATCAACACATCTTTTTCAAACTTGGACGATAGTTCATAACAACATCTGATCTCAGAATATGTCATTCCACCAGCGATGAAGTAGAAAATTCTTTGTCTTGGTGCCTGATATGCACTATTAGTTCTTGCCCATGCCGGTTTATGCTTTGGATTCCTCAATGAGGTTGTAGATGTGGAATTTGTCATTGAAATATCAAATGATTCACCAAGAGGTTTATCCTTAACATAGTCAAATTTAAAATCATCCAATGTGTTTTGAACAATCTTTGTAATGATAGAATTTATAGCAGGTTTAAACCTCGATGTATTATAGGATCCATCAGATATGGATTCGTGATAAAATTCTCTTTTGAATATTGACTTTGACTTCAGATTCGGTTTGACTAGTTTGAATCCGATGCTTTCAAAACTCTTGATATAGAGCATCGTATTGTGGATGAACTGCTCCAATGAATCTGCCTTATTACGATGTATATCTGCCAAGATATGTATCAGTTTGATATAATCATCCTCAATCAATCCACCACGATACATTCCATAAAGGATAATGACTCTTAATTTATCATAGAGATCATATTTTTGGGAATTTTCCAAAAGGATTAGGATCAATTGATCAGCCAAATCTTTTACACGTTCGCCATCGATATCAATACCGAAATTTGCCAAATTTTGTTCAAATTCTGCAATCTCCACCAATTTCCTTTCACCGTTGATCAACATTAAAGATTCTATCAATGTCTTATGCATGATCATTATTCTTCTTTCTTCATCAAATCCTTTCAATTTCGCAACTGCAGTTAATATATCAGATGCTGATTTAATCTTTGATCTATCAACAAACATTTGATTTTTGGATAAAAATTCTTCCAATTTCGTACCCAACAATTCCTTTGCATCCAATATATGTAAATGTCTAAGACTTGTCCATACTTCATCTTCATCCTCATTAGTATCATCACCTCCAAGTTTTGAACTCTTTATCTCCATTTCACCCTTCTCATTTTCAGCTTCATATGTATAGATCTGGGTTTCTTTGTCCAAAGCATCGCCAGGTAGAACGTCATTGGCCATTGCCTGGTATGTAAACTCGTGTAACAAAGGTGCAAAGAGATCCATCGTACGGTCTGTTATGAGAAACACAGAACGTTGTCTTGTGGATTGTGGAGGGAATTCGGAATGATCACGTGCATAGTTATCCAGCTGTGTTTGAAACTCCGTGGCGATCATCTTTGGTAAGATCGATGCACTCAAGTACGAGGATCCATCAGTAGAAGAGTTACTAGTGCTGGTGCCATCTTCCCCGTTGCTGCTTCCATTGGGATTAAAGAAACGAATGATTGGATACTCTCCGGTCATCACACATAGATTCACAAGGGCTTTTGCGGTCTTATGGACATTCATCGTGACGAGGTCATGACAATTGGTGTTGTAGAAGATCTGTAACCCCTGTGGATTATCCGTGGTGAATACGTTCGATTCCTTTGGATCGATGTATATCTGGAATTCAGAGAATGTCCTTGTAGCCTGTACGAATTGGTTGTTTGACTTCAATTTGGAAGACAGGGAGTTTGTCATTCCCGGTAAGAAGAACACATGTGCAGCCTTGTAACGAATTGGAATATTGATGTAGTCTGTTAACAGACAATTCACCGAATATTGCGACGGTTCTAGGATGTATATGGCTTCGAGGGATGATTGAACTTTCCTTCTCTGGTCAACGAGTTCCACTGCAGTGACGATGGAGAGCAGCTCACTCTTTCCTACAAATCTAGAGATGATCTGCAGCGTTGTATTGTCCACCACGAGGATCTTGTAGCCATTGGACGTCTGAACATTCTGTATGGTGTTGAGTATGTCTTTTGGTATGTTGGATGTTAGTGGTTGAATATACAAAACAGAGAGAGCTGATGATTATTTATCATCTCCAGCGTGAAGAGTCATAGCTCAAGTTACTCACAGTTTCGCTGTAGTGAAATCAGCGACGTCATTGTGTATACCGATGATGTACTGATATGGTTTTGGACTTCTGAAACAACTTGTTACTTGGATATTCTCAGATCAGCGCAACCAGCAGAATAATGGAGAGACGAAAACTAGCAATGCTGTCTAGATGTCAATCAATGATCTGTCTTCACCTGATGATGGTAGGTTTAGTAATACTATCACGTTGTCGATACAGGCAGATGAGACCGTATAAGCAGACGTCGTTACGATATATTAGGACAAAACAGCCAGCAGCTACCAATTATCTCAGTTATAAGTGTAATAATTAGTGTATGATTCTTATGTAATGTTGACGTTTTTCAGCACTACGTCTCAATTTTAATTAACTGTGGAAACGCCTCGACAAGTGCTCGTTTAGCCTCAAGGTGGGCAAAACGACAGAAGTAATTCATAGAATTCCCATATAAGTGAATTTAGTGCTACGTATCAGTACGAAATTTTGGCTATTTTTATATTTTAGCTCCAGATTATTATCTTGTAACTCATCATGACAAAGAGAATGATGGATCGAGTTCCCGGGACTAAATTGGGGATATCGACAGTACTGACACTGGATCATATATACACTTCTTGAGTCACGACACTGCTTGGGGAATATCAAACATGGAGACATTATATTATTGGCTAGTTATACACTCATGAACAACAGCTTATAATGATTTGGGGAATATTATCGGTTTGGGGAATATCGGTATTTCGTAATGGGTTAGTTTTTCTTCAGTTAAATCTCTGATCAATTACCGAAATACATAATTTAGGCTTCTGCAATATGCAAGACATTTCACATTTTGACGTAATAATTCTTTCCAAAATCATCATCCAGACTTTATTCGTCGTTAATTATTGTCTTTGTGGACAAGACACAGACACATTACGTGCAGTACAATATCATCCGCATTGTCTACAGTTAACACGTATAGCCTGCCGGAAACACGCGTCATTTCTTTATAATATCTTCTGGCCACAAAAGCAGAGATAATATTGCAATTGCAATTGCATCTAGCTGTCAGCACGCTAATGGAAATAATTATTAGCTTAACATCACTTTTGCTGTCAACTAGAACACGTCAGCTGCACAAATCCAGATCCTGCATTACTATATAAGGTGCTTCCAATCCTCATCTTACAGCTCGGTGGTTTCCGTGATTGTCATCATCATCATCGACATATTCTCAACTGCTATCAGTAACATCACCAGTTATATTAACCGTTGATATTGATACAGAACAGTATATTCTTCTTGTTCTCATAAGCTTATACTCTGTTGATTATCATCACTCTATTATAACACTTGCATCCTCAAAAACAAACAAAACATAACTACAAATCTGATACTGATACTACACGCTAAAGATGTATGATAGACCACCAATGCCACTGCCGCTGCCAAACAGGCCGTTGCCAAGCAGGCCACTACCAGCTGTTCCACAACACATACTAACATCCAAACTTAGAGAAATGACCACTTCCGATAGCAACAACAACAGCAACGATCCCCAGGCTAACGCTGATATCTTCTCCAATTCCATCTCGAACGATGCTCCACTCTCGATCTTCAAGAGATCCAATCATCCTGTTCCAATTCCTCCAAAGACCGTGACTAATGGCAAACCTGTGCAGACGAACAAATTCTATGGAAACATGTTGCTCGAGTCCCAACAACTACCAGTCTGGACGCATCCTTATTCCGTGTGGTTTAGCAAGGATCAAGCAGACTACGAAGGTCTATCAGTTCACTATGTACCTAAGAGCGATAGAGTATCAGGTCCAGATCAGAACGCTAACCCAACCCAGTACTTCTTTGGTCCAACGGGGATAAAATCCTTTGTCTTTGGCTCCACCGACTTCAATTCAAACGTTTCAATTGGGTTGGAGAACATGAGACATTTATCAGCTGATGTGAAGATCTATAGTGCTTCGCAGGGATACATCTTGGCTCCGTTGGTCCAAGGCCAAGGATTTGTCACTGCTGTTTACTTTAACTTGATTCCAAAGTTGAAGAGTGTTGTTGGATTTGCCCAGGTGACTGGTGACACTTCTCCAAGAACCGGAATCAACAAGTACAAGATCAAGTTGAATAACAACAGAGTATGGTCTCTCTACATCACCATTCCTAATGGCCAGAGCCTCAACTTGGGATTGAAAGACGGTAATACGATCGTTGGTGACAGAGCTGTCAATGGAGCAGTTTTCCAGATCGTTGCAAGTGACGACAGCGTGTTTGACAAGGCTGCTGGAATGTATCCAACCCGTGGTGTCTTATCAGGTTCCACCAATTCAGGTAACAACACAGGCTCATACTCCATCACTTATTCAACAGCCGGTGCATCAAATAATGGCACAACTGCGATGTTTGCTTTACCTCATCACGTTGAGACTTTCAACAACGGTGCAATGCAAAGTAAGAAAACAAACGTTCAATTGGACACCGTGACAAAGGGTACAGCAACTTGTTATTTGACGAATAAATTTGAATTTCAATTGCAGATTCCGTCAAATATTGGATTGGATCCATTTTCTTCTATTCCAAACGTTAAAGGTAGATCATGGTCAAATAACGTTTTGAATTCTATAAGAAACGCTGCAACTGCAGAGATCAAAGGAGACGTTGTTAACGAATCAAACACGGATTCTATGTATGGAGCTGGTAAAGTATTAGCCAAATATGCCTGGCTATTGTACGTTACTCATTATGTTTTGAAAGATCAAGGTTTATCCAACCAATTGTTACCAAAGTTGAAGACTGCTATTGAAAGATTCTCCAAGAATACCCAGATGTTACCTTTGTTATACGACCAGACATGGAAGGGTTTAATCTCAAGTGCTGATAGCTCACAAGACTATGGTAATTCTTATTACAACGATCATCATTTCCACTATGGTTATCACGTTATGGCTTGTGCAATCACAGCCAAAGTTGATAAGGAGTTGAGCAATGGATCCTCTAACTGGGTCAACTCGAACGGAATCAAAGATTGGGTTAACAACTTGGCTAGAGACTTTGCCACTCCAAATGATGATGATCAATATTTCCCAGCTTTTAGATCCTTTGATTGGTACAATGGTCATTCATGGGCCAAGGGAGTCTTTGCGTCCGGAGATGGTAAAGATCAAGAATCTTCGAGTGAAGACTACAACGCCTACTACGGGTTGAAGATCTGGGGGTCTGTGATTGGAGACTCCTCTTTGGAGCAGAGATCCAACATCCAATTGGGTATCTTGAGCCGTTCGTGTAATAATTACTTCCTTTTGGCCAACGATAACAAAGTTCAACCTTCCAACTTTATCAAGAACAAAGTCACTGGTATTCTTTTTGAAAATAAAGTTGATCATACCACATATTTTGGTACTAATTTGGAGTATATTCAAATGATCCATGCAATTCCAATCACCTCTTTGAGTTCGTTTGTTAGAACCCCAACGTTCACCAGAGAAGAATGGAATGAAAAGTTGAATGCCATTGTTAATAGCGTGAATGATGGGTGGAAAGGTATTATCATGTTGAACGTTGCCTTGTTTGATCCAAGGGCCTCTTATGATTTCTTCAACAGTCCTAACTTCTCCAACGCTTACTTGGATAATGGACAATCCAAGGCATGGTCATTGACATATTCTGGGGCATTTGCAAGTGGTGTTTAAGTCTGGCATTAGTATATGAATATTAGATACGTAAATCAGTTCAGATTGATCATACAGTCTGATCTACTCGTTTTGATGATGATATTACACTACAGTAGTCTTGCAGTTTTTGTTTTCACATTTTTTTGTTCTTTAATTACTTTTACCTAATTATTATCGTACATAAAATAACCATTAACTATACCTAATTCATATCATTAACTTCTTCTTGTTCTTCTTAGAACTTCATCAAGTGTGGTCTGTCACCAGAGTTCAAGGAGAAGGAAGCAGCCAAATACTCCTTCAAGAGTGGAGTCTTCTTGATCTCAGACAAGAGTTGCTTGTCAATGTTCTTTTGGTCAGCGACACGCTCTTCTCTGATCTCCTTCTTTGGTTGTTCCTCTCCAAAGAACTCAGCCTCGGACTTGGTCTTCTTGGAGGACTTCTCACGGGCAAAGTAGGCAACGTCGAACTTGGCAACATCGACAGAGGAGACCTCCACTTTGGTGGAAGTGGCAATGACATATCTGGCATTGACACGTCTCAATGGAACACCGTTGATCTTGAATGGACCAGAGACCAAGAGGGTGTTGTCCTCAAGAGACTTCAAGTAGACAACTCTCTTACCACGGAAACGACCGGCAAGGAGGATCAAAACGGTACCTGGGACCAAAGAGGTTCTAAGCTTTTGTGGACGGACGGACTTTCTGGTCTTCTTTGGAACAGCAGCGTCTTGAGCTGGATACCATTTTGGAGCTGGAGTAGACATTGTGTGTATATATATATGTGTGTGTGTGGTTGATTAGTTATGTTTTATGATGTATACGTATTGTTATATGCGTACGTATATATTGTTCTTGTAGTGGTATGTGTGAACGTGTATGTGTATGGTCTTCTTATAGTAAGTATATCTGCAGATGAGAGATATTATATAGAGTGACCGAAGTGTTCAAAGTATATCCGAACGTGTGTGTTGGAGATATGACTCTGTGGGTATGGTATAGACGAATGAAAGAAAGGTTCAGTGAAGAATCAGACTTATTTGGAAACTTATCAAACAAATTATTAAATTAAATTAAATGTATGCACAATGAAAAGTGTTGATGTTTTTGTTTGTTTGGCTATATTGTTTGTTTTGCGTCTGCCTAAGCTGCTGGCGCAAGGTGTGCGAGGCCCATGGTCCGCTGCCTACGCTGCGCTTAGATCTGGACTGGGTGGCTGGCCGTTTGTGACGTTAAATTTATTTTTGTTCAGCCGGCCTAGCCTAGACTTAGGCAGAACAATTCCACCGGAGCGCCTGTTTCTATCACCGTCTCTTCCCGCCATACAAAAGATGCCAAATTGACCGTGTATCTGTTGACATAATTCAGCTGCCATACAAATAACGCCCGTTCCATAGTGTGTGATGTTCGGGTTTATTCATAGGAGCCTGCGATAAGAACATGGTGTCTGGATGTGTCTTTATAGCCATGCGGGGTATTGCCTGTAATGTGACTGTGATTCTTATCACTCGAGGGCTGGTGCAAGAAAAGCACAAGATCACGTGATATAACATACACCTATATTAACAACTACAGATAAGTATACCGATACTGATAGTGATACTGTCAATCATCATTCTAATATTCAAAAAGTCGAATTGACAATATATCATATATTTCTATACAAGACAGCTTCTAATGACAATTCCATAGTTTACTCTATCACTTTTATAGTTCCATACTCCATTGACAGGTATATAATCAATCGATGGTACTGATGTTGTACTTCGTAATTGATTATCAATCTTTGTTATACGATCAGATGATGTATATATAGTATAATGACATGATGATAACAATGATTGTTTCAAATATTTATTCAAAAATTCATCAAATTCATCATCAGTTAAGGCAAGTGTTGTAACAGATTCATTTTTGTTATCATTTGAATATGTCGGTTGTAGTGGTGATATGTTGTCATTGGCCTTATAGTTATTATCATAATCATCTTCATCATCTTCATACAGTCCAGTCGTTTTCTTATAAGAGAATCCTCCCCATTCAATATCTGCATTTTTTGGTAAATTCTCAACTTGTACGATCAACAATGAATCATACGGATTGATTCCATATGATATACTATTTTCATCATCGTCATCATCTTCATCATTGTTGAAACCATAATCACTATATTGCTTCCAAACATCGCTTGCAATGGGAACCATATCAACAGATCTAACAAACGATACAACATTCAATTGGTTTATACAACCAATCAACTGTTTCACACTATCGAGATGTTGTAACGACAACAGTGCAGTTTTAAGTTTATCATCGTTATAGAGTTCCATGGTTTCTGGAATCAATGGGATTTGACCACTAAGAGTTGCAACTGATTGATTATCTATGATACTTTGTGAATATGGTCCAATGTTTGCAGGTGCCCAATAACTTCTTCCCTGGACGTGTAATCCATTTTTATTCTTTTTAGGATTGTTCTCATCTGTAAGTAATCTTATATTACCAACAACAGATAGTTGTAAATGTTCACCTTTTGGTAAATTAGTCTGTATACAGACCCTTGAAGGTGGTAGTGGGAAATTTTCAAACCATTTGATATAAATTTTGTTTATATCAACAAAATTTGACATTGAAGAGATTAAAAGAGTTGAATGTTGTAGATCTGTTATGTTGACATTGAATTTATTATCATTATTATTTTCATATGACAATAATATATCGTTCAATTGGTTGAATATATCTTCAACTTGTTCAATGACATTTGATCTTTTTGAAGATAAATTTGATATAAAGATCTTATCTCCGATGATCTTTGTGCATTGTCTTGGTGGGGTTATGAATTCATTTATTGCTATGTCTTGAATGTCGTTAGTTATTGCATTAATGTTGTGATTCTGATTTTGATTTGGACTATGATTATCATAAATCTCTTTAAAAAACCCTCTTAGTAGAGATCTATCTTTAAAACCTGGTATGAATTTCCCCCAGTTTACACTGTTAAAATCACTTGTCATATCATAAAACTCTGAATCTTCACCTTGAACTTTATCAACACATTCAACTTTTGGTTTATAGTAAGAAACATCACCACCTTGAACTTCAATTTCATATGACACAATTTTCAACTTTTTGATAAAGAATGGAGCATCCAACACCAAAGTTTCAAATTCACCACCTTCACCACATATGTGGACATCGTATTTCTGATTCAAGTTGATCAAGATAGGGAACATCTCCTTTAGAGATTTACCCAAATGTCTTTGAGTTAAACCAACAGCAGCGACTTTTATAAGCCTTGCATCCATCGTAGATTCACACATCTCACCCATCAGTTCCAATTGGTCTCTTTGCCAAAGGTATGCTAATGAGGTTAATCCTAACCGTGAACATACGTTTTCTACCCTTGTTCTTTGATAAGAACTAAGAATGGCACCGACAGAGACAGCATCGAATTCTAATTCCTGTTTAATAGAGGATAACAGTTCAAATAGATCTTCAATTTCATCATCATCGTCGGTCTTTCTATAATCTAACTGCTGGTTCTTACTGGTTCCACGGATATCACCTCTGTACAACGGTAACCCTGTACATTCTCCATAGAGATCCAGGGCATCGTGTCCAACGGTTTGAAACATAAAACTATCCAGTTCTTGAACTTCATGATCAACCGGTCTCAGATTCGCCAATGCAACGACCTGGTGACCATTGGCAAGACAGTGGAGGATGTTAAAGCACGAATCCTTGCCTCCTGAGACGAGTGCCACTACTTTCATTCTGAGTTGGCCCGTTTTCTGTTGGCTCAGCTGTAGCTCATCGCTGGTTATCTTTGTATAGCCTTGTCTGGAGTTGAAGAGTGAAACGGAAATATTTCTGATTACGTAATGATACTGGCTGACATAAATATCCGAGGGTAAATGAGCGAGACCGGAATTCGCCGTTCAACCACGGAAGAATAAACATACCGTTGGCTGCTTATAACGAGCAAATATTATGGAATAACAATGAATCATCTGACAGTTTTAATGTCTTTCCACAGTTGTTGATTGGACCCTTTGTCTTTGGAGAACCCTGAGCTCAGAGCATACAGCTGTCAGATGACAATAAACAACGGCCAACGGCTGTTTTAACAGCTCAAACGGTGCCCGTCCATTGGCTGTTGGCTTAAAATCTCGATTAACCGTTGATTTTATGCAGCTGAGCAAATTAATTTTATCTCGAAGATCGGGACGTTTCGATCAGTAGACATAAATATAAATAACGTCGAGCACCTCCACCGATGCTGTAGCTGTGCTCTTTGAAGAGAATAATCATCATCATCATCACTGAGCAGTGAGCACAGACCACCCGAAGATGAGATTCCTCACCACTCTTCTCCCGCTCTCACTGTTCATACTACAGCAGGTCCATGCACTGACGATCATCGACTCGATACTCGCCACACAATGCATATACTACCTCAAGGCCTTTGACTGGGGTTGTAATTCAACCTCACAGAACGCAAAGGCATATACCTGTAGATGCAAGAACATCGATTGGATCGGAAGTGTCACCACTTGTCTGGAACAGGAAGGTGCCAAACAGGGGAAATCGAGAGGTTATATCGATCATGCCTATGGCCATCTAAGGACAAGATGTCTTCAAAAGGCTCATATCGATTGGCCTGTCGATGTCCTAAAGGCATATCAGAAGAATGCTACGTCTTATTTAGAACCCGTTATGGAATCAATGGATAAAAAAAATGAATTACATCATCCAATCAATATAAATGAAACTTCATTTGTCTATTATAGACATTCGTTCCAACATATCTATGATCAAGTTATGATTTCACAGAATTTACAATGGGGGTTTGTAATCTTTTGGGGTGTTATACTGTTCATTGGTATCATTTTGAATTTCTACAGACATCATATCAGTTCATATTTGGGTGAACAAAAGAAGAAGAATACAAATTCATGGATAAGATCAAATTTCATATTACCAAATCTTGTCAATAGATCATACACCAAGATCCTTGGATTTTGGCCATTTCATCTACCAAAGACCATTGAATCCATTATCTTCTTGTTATTCATCATCTATAGTGTATTAGCATCTTCATTGGGTTATTCAATATCTTTACCAAATGCCTATATGAACGGTTATAAATGGCAAATATTGGACCTTATTGGATATAGAACAGCACTTGGATCATTTGGATTGATTCCAATAGTGTATTTCTTTGGTATTAGAAATAATCCATTTGTTAAATTGACAGGTTTCCCATTGACAACTTTTTTACATTTCCATAAATGGAATGCATGGATGATGTGTATACTTGCAATGATACATAGTGCCGTATGGACAGATTACACGATTAGAGAAGGTGATTATAAAGCATGGGCAATGGATCCTTATTGGCAATGGGGGATAGCAGGAACTGCTATATTGTTCCTTATGCTTTTCTTTGCATTTGCCATATTTAGAGAAATAGCATATGAATTTTTCTTAATAATGCATCAACTATTTGGAGTGTTCTTTATCGTTGCAATGTGGAAACACTGTGAGATCCTTGGTTGGATGGGTTGGATCTATGCAGTCATAGTGATATGGGTCTATGATCGTATAATGAGATTCCTCAGTATCCTGTGGAATGGAGGTGTTCAGAAATCTCAAATAACAAAATTGAACGATGAATTGGTTAGAGTATTGATCCATAAACCCGTGGATAACGTTACATATTTCCCCGGATGTTATAACTATTACTATTTCTTGAATACAAACCTAAGGTTTTATCAATCACATCCATTTTCTGTGATGAAATCCAAAAGACCAGGTGAAGAGGATCTCTATGCCATTGTATTTAAAGTACATACCGGCATAACGAAGAAGATCATGAGACAGTTAAACAGAAATAGAAATAGATCTATGGTTGTCGATGTCATTACAGAAGGTCCATATGGTTCACCAATACCAACAAGAGCTCATGAACAGTTTATATTTATGAGTGCTGGTGTTGGATTTACACCTTGTTATTCCCAAATGGTGGATTTGATCGAGAAGAAGAGTAAACGTTTACAAAGAATTAAATTCGTATGGGTTATAAAAGATTTGAAATATTTTAACTTGTTCAAATTGGATATTAAATATTTGATTGATAATGGAGTTGAAGTTAAAATTGTATTTACAAAAGAAGTTGGTAATATTACTAATCCTATAACAGAGAATGATAAGGATAATAAAGATATAACAATTTCATCTTCTGGAGGATCTATAGTGGATAGTGATCATATTAACGATAAAGAAGATGATAAACTGATACATGAATCTAACTATAAGGCTATTGAGTTTGTTAAACTTGGTCAAAGACCAAGTGTTGATGTATTAATCAAGGAGAGTATTGATGATGACAATGACAATGAGAAACAGAATGAATATCCTTCATTATCAACGTGTTTTGTATCAAGTGGTCCAACTTCATTTGTTGATGAGATTAGAAGTTCAATTGTTCAATTGAACAAAGTATCAAAAGTTAGAGTTGATCTCTATGAAGAATCGTTTAGCATGTGAATGTGCTACATATATTACATATAATTATTTATATTACAACATATCACAACTGTCATATGACAGATGAATTAATAGAGCATTTTTAAAGCATTATATGGCTTCATAAGATGTAGTATGACATTATCTATATGGTTTGTGTATGTGTATGTATATGATGTCCGGATGTCATATGACACACGTGATTACATAATCACAATAGTCCATCATATTTATAATTCACTTTAACAGATTATATGCTCTCATCTGTAGAAGAAATATCAGCATTAGACGATGTAATGAGAGGTTTAAACCGAGAGATGTTTAGAAAGAATTGGATATATAAGAGATGGTTATATCTTTCATGTCTTATTTCTTCTTCTTCTTCTTCTTCATATTCTTATACTTCACGATGATAATAACAACACCAACACCAACAGCAACAATGAACAAAAGCACAGAGATTGAACTAACCATCGATCCAAATCCATCCAATGGATTGATGATTAATGATGATCATCAGCTTGAGAATACCACTAGTACGTCAGACGATGAATTTAGTGATGAGTTATACTTTGACTATGATTACTATTATAGCTCTGATAGTAATTCAAATTTGGACGTATCATCACCAAATAATATAACTAGTCATCATTTGAAGATACCACATATTCAATCCAATATCTTTATGAACCTTATGGTTCATAATAATCATCGTCATTGTCCAGGTGGTTCTTATTATAGATGTGGTCATGCTGCTCAAAGAGCCTTGGATGAACAACGTAAGAATAAAGAAGAAGATACTAAGGAAGATAAAGAAGAAGATGAAGACTTGTCTATTTGTAAAGTACAACAGCATCATCTTTGGACTCTTAAACCAATGGAGGAACCTTTATATTCAAAAGTCAAATTCAAAGATGATTATGACGTTGTATTGATTGATATTAATGAACCAACAAATACTATAAAACCATCGTCATATGACAATGATAATAGTAATGTTGATAAACCAATAATATCTTGTCTTCATCAAAAGCATAACCAGAATTATGAAGTTGAAATGGAGCAGTTAAATTTTATCATATCAAAGACTTTTTATACATGGTTTGATGAAATGGTTGATGCAATTGAAAAACATGATGATTTATTCGATTTCCATCGTGAAAGAAGATTAGAAATTGTTTCAATTGCAAATTATGAACATCAAATGTCTTATTTGAACAATATTACTGCAGATATAAACGTTGATAAGATGTCAACTAGTCCTAATATTCATAAAATTTCAACTAATATTTCATACGATTATGATCAATTGGGGATACCAACAACTTGGAGAATTCCTGGTGAAGAGTTGGACTGTACAAAGATCAACAAGGACATTGATGCTACGAATGAATGGTGGGGATACACGGGCTGTTCTTCTTCGTGCTCTACTTCTTCTTCTTCCTCCTTTAGACAAAGCGAGGCATAGCGTTGTACATAGTGAACAGTGAATAGTAAACAGTAAACAGTAAACAGTGAATAGTTATAAACAGTAAATAGTGTAAAATAATTGAAATCTAAATTTTTATAAAAACACCGTAACTATGGCTACTAACTTCTTGCAGAACCATAATATTTCTCTCTGCCAATTGCTGTACGTCAACCTCAAACAGCGACAGTAACAACCAGCAACAGCAACAGCATCACCAACACACACAGCGGTTAAACCATCCAGTGCAACGCTACCGAGCAGCTCATTTCCTTGTGCTCTCGTTCTGCGCTCTCCACCCAACCTCACAGCACACCAAACACAGGGCGAGATGGACGAAGAGACGACGCCAATGGAGAACCCTTGGGCTGAAGAGGCAGACGTCGAAGAGCAACACACACCGCCAACAACCTCGCTCAAGCCAGCTGTCCACATCATCAGAGCAAACATCGAAGGCAAGAGCCATGAACAGCAGCAGCCACTGCCAACGAGACATACACAGCGACAGCAGCCGCTAAGTCCCTCAAGGAAACTGTCACAGCTCCATGGTCATGCCAAAGATCTCATATTCGGCGTATGTGTGGTCAACTTCCACCATCTCAGAGGCCCTGAGATTGAATATGTCAAAGTGGATGACGATATAACCAGCGAAGGTGAACCTCATTTCGACATGGCACAACAATGGCCCTTTTTACCCTTCCAGGCTCTTCCTGATGGTGCACATGCCTTTGAAGAGACGTTTACATATTTCACATTGAACTACAACGGTGATGTTGCTAATGACAACGAACCGACAACGCTGTTTGCCATTTCATGTGCTCGTCATATCTCTTCGGACTCTTTGATTGAAAGAGATGATAGTATCACAAGATCATCCGTACAGAAGGCAGTGGTTGTGATACTACGACAACCGATCTTTGGTCAAATAAGAGAAAAACTGAGCATAGTGACGAGGTGTTTCTTTGAACAGAGGAATTTCAATGACACTTCGATCATTGATCTTCTATTCCAAAACCTCAAAGATCAATTGCTCTTCTACATAAATGATCCAGATTCAACGTTTGTTGATGAGAGTGAATTTTTTTATTCGGGTCTATCATTAAGAGATCTCATAAGACATTTCAAGAGAAACACTCTGATCGTACTCAAGGCGATGATTCTCGAGTCCAAGATTGCATTCTACGGTTCAAATCCAACACAACTGTGTGCGATTGAATTTGCATTCATCAGTCTTATACCCAATTTGATAAACAACTTGTTGGATTGTTCATCTCCAAATTTGGATAAATATTCTCAGAATGTACAGATGAGTACAAGTTTCCAAATGTCGGATAGAAACTCAATGCTTTCATTCTTAGGTTTACCCTTACAGATCTTTGGTCAAAATGGTGTTTTTAACCCTTATACCCCATTACAACAGTTTGATGATTTAAGATCAAATCAACAAAGTTTACATTATACTTTTGGAACTTCAAATGCATTGGTATTGAACTATCGTCCAATGACAAAGTCAAACAATAACAATAATAATAATCTGATGTATGATATTTTGATTAATTTGGATAATGATTATTCTGTGGAGATTATAAACCATGATTTGGTACAAGCGTTACATCTAACGTCTCAAGATAAAAAATGGTTATCACAACTGATTAGTTCTGTTAATAACCATAAGACTACTACTAGTAACAATGACAATGATGTATTTACAGAATATGTCGGATCCGATGACTATATCAGATGGCAATTTGAAGATTATCTAACAGGTTTATTATCAACGGTTAAATTGGGTAACTACTATAACATTATAGATAATGGGATTAAGAATGATCATGATAATGATAATCATCTTCAACAGATAAATCATGATACAAATATTTTAAAAGATTATGATCCATTGACCCAATTAAAATGTTTCAATTTAGAATTTGTTAAACGTTGGCAATCAACAGAAAATTTTAAACTGTTTGATAAGACTACAGATGATCATCTCTTTGATGTATTTGAACCAAAACATGTTTATTATACAAACACAAAGAACAATAATGCTATTGGTAATGTGATTAGTAACAATAATACTAATGCTAATAACAATGCTAATGCCAATACTAAACCTTTATCATTTGGAGAAAGATTTCAAAGTTTTAAGAATGAAAATGCCAAAAGGTTTGATGAGATTTATAGAAAGTCATTTGGATCAAATCCATCTCAAGAGAATGATAATTCAGAAAAGGATAATGAACATCAAGATCAAAAGAATGATCATACAGAGAAGAAATCTCCTGTTAAATTTTGGAATTGGTATACAAAGAAATCTTCAAATTAAGAATCTCTAAACAGTTATTATACCACCAAAATCCTGGGATGGAGGTAATATAACCAATGGTAATCGACAGTTGAACTCCAATCCTGCAATTGAATCTTTACTGAAGAACAAATCACCTGTTGCCTTATCACTATGGACGAGTTGCATATAACTCAATTTTGCATTGTTATCTTCTTCTTCCTTTTCTTCTTCTCTTTGCAAGATGAATTTTATCACTAGACTCCATCTCATTTCAAAGATGTTTGTCTTGAATTGTCCCGTACCGTTCAACGGTATTGGAATATTAACTTGTAATTTTTTGGTATTCATTGTGTTGTATGATTCTTTAAAATGAGTTGTTGTAAACATTGTTGATGAAGAAGATAAAGAAGTATATCCATCTCTTATCAAATCCAATGATTCTAATGATATCAATAATCCTGTTGTTTGAACTGTTGATGTGTCAAAATCAAATGATAATTTAATAGATTCACCAATCTTATATATTGGTTTAGAAATTGATAATTTTGTTATTGATTTACCATTGACATTGATAAGATATTGAGATTTTGAACTTTTAATCGATTGTCTTTCTAAAGTATAACCATCTTTTCTAATGATTTTGTTTGTTTTATCTTCATTGTCATTGTCATCTTCATTATCATTATCATGACCACTTATCAATGAATCACAATAGTTTAAGATATTCTCTTTAACACTAGATTTTTGGAAATCTTGTATATTGAACTTTGATACTGCATCATTATTACTCTCATCATCACCAATGATTTGATCCAATCTATCTCTAAACAACCTTTTCTTATCAACCTGTGTCAATTTTGGTTCTGTTAATACCATATGTTTCTTTATAGTTTTAAAACTTGATCTTCTTTGACTATTTGATTCATTGTTATTGTTATTATACATCTCATTGAACAATTTATCCGACGATAAAAGAATGAATTTATCCAATGAGGCAATTGGTTGATATCCATTCTCATCAAAATTCTGTGCAACGTTCAAAGGGAAATGTAATATCTTTGTCAATGGAGATGTAATATTGTAATCATGGTTGATACTGTTATCATCAACACATCCACCAACTATGAGTCTATATTGGATCTTTATTGCCTTACCGTTATACTTTGGAGGTAGGCTCTTTGGTAATCTGCATTTGAAGTAAAAAATCTGGGTCTCTCCGGATTGTAGAGTTGTTTCTCCAAAGAGTAAAGATTTTGGAGTTGCAAAGAATGGAACCATATTTTCTTCATTATCGCTGTTATTGTTACTATTATCATTCAAAGCGTCAACTTCTTCTTGTGCACCTATTTCATCCACATTTTGGTTAAAGATCCCCGAGATCTTACTGAATAGTCCATTGTTTTGATTCGTTGTCTTTGTCAATTCCATTCCATCAAGTCCACCAATCTTTCCAGATAACGTACTGTTCTTCCTCAATTCATCTGCCTTTTCGATGTTTATAACATTTGGATCGTAGTTCATGAAACCTGAGAGTTGTACAAACCCTGTCAAAAGATTCACTGGTTTATTTATCCAATCGTCTTTATCTTTCCCCGTTTTATTGGTATCTCCATCTTCCCTGTTGAGCTCTTCCAAGAACAGGGCCCTTGTAGCGTTGGACAGCTGCATTGACAGTCGTTTGCCGAACCAGCCATCGGAGGATTCTTCAGCAGGTTGTTGCTGCTGCTGCTGCTGCTGCTGACCATTGCTGTTATTCTCATTCTCATTGGTATCAGCCTCCACTTTCTTACCCAGATGACGAAATCTGATGATCACCGACACCTCTTCATCTGCAAACACCGGGTTCTCTTCGTAGATGACCTCGACCCTGATGTTCTTTGTTATGAACCGGGTGTCCACTGCGTGTGTGTACATCTTCTTCTTTTCCCCTGTCTGTGTAGTTGAAGCTCTGAATTTGATGGGTTATTCTGTGTAATGCTGTTGTTACTGTTATTGTTTATCTCTGTAAAGTATTATACATGTCACGTGATACAAACAGCGTTTTCCAATTTTCTGCCCTAAGCGAACTGTTAGTATATGTGTGTCCCCTTACCGAAATTACCCAGCTCTCAGTATAAATTTTTCACATCAACTTCCCAATTTCTCTCTTCCTTTCACTTTTAATTCCTTTCTCCTTTTCCTTATGAACCTTCCATAGTTTTATACTAACATGATGAAATCTCGCGTTTACAAGTTCTAACGATTCTTCCCTTGAAGTTGATTCTTCTCTTCAAGTATGGATCCATTTTATTATGGATTCTGGGTTTCGATGGGGATGGTATTCAGGCGCAACTTTTTATTCTTGTTACAATTAATAAAACAATGGATACCAGTTGTATGAGAATTTCTGATTTATCTTTATCATTTGTATAAATTGAAATGAGGCTTATGGATTGGTTCATCATTTATAAGTTATATATCTTACGTATAAATAGATTACAGTATCAAACTAATATTTCATTGTCATATAATCTGTAGTGCATTATATTATACTCATTATACTATTATTATACCTACTGTATAAGCATATGACAATATTTATTATATTGTATTGATTGAGATGATCCATATAAATACCAATCACTGCTTCTTTGTCTCTAGATCTGCAACATCCAGTTCTGCCAATAATACAGAAGCTCTAACCAATTGAATAACATTTGTCAATTGCTTAAAAAGATAAAATGGTGATATAACAACTGCAATGATTGCAAATATAGAAACAGTATATGATCCATCCAACAATGAAACTTGATAAATTGGGAAATATGCAAGGTATAGAGCAACATAAAACATTTCATTGAAAAAGCAAATTGTAAATAAAACTTTACGATTTGTATAATAGAGGTTTAATAACCAACTACTATCTTTATCAATGGACTTATGAGATTTACCACCTGTTTGTAGAGTAGCATACATATGCATATAATGTGAAGCCAAATCTAAAGATACCAAGAATTGGAAAAGAAATACATATTCAGGGTATAAAACACATAGAAAACAGATCAATGAAGAAGTTGTACATCTATCGGTAACCATGTCCAAAACGGCACCGAATCGACTCGTCTGGTTGTAATAACGAGCAGCGTGTCCGTCAAGGGCATCCAGAAGACATGAGACAGAATAGATCACGATGCAATAGATTGGATGGTTTCTCATCAAGACAAATGAGATGAATGCCGTTATCACTCTGAGATAACCAATGTAGTTTGGAATATAGTGGAAAATTGTGCTTGTTGTGACTGTCATTGTGCTATTACTTCTTATGCTTCTCTTCAAGATTAATGGGATGGCTTACTTCGTCAAAAACAGCCATGGAAAAGGCTGCAATTTGTTGGTTGATTTATAATTTTGTTTATTTTCCGTGGTTTTTGTTTTTTTCCGAACAGTTGATCTTTTTAGTAAGCAGTTTGTTGTTGTATTATGTTGCATTATTACTGAGACTACCCGATACGGCAGTCTACCGAGATAGGAAATGTAGACATTAAATTTTTTTCCAAGCTCATCGCTTGATTTAATATTTAATACTCTGATTTACTGGACTAACACCGTCCAACTTTTAGAAGACAATTACACGCAATGTCATCTGTTGCTATTCCTCTTCCGGTGATCCTCGAGATCATCGAGTCTCCAAGACCCTCGAACCTCAAATACGTTCTCAAGTCTCTGTATTCATCTCCAGAGACAATCTCTACTGCTTCAAAAGTTGAAATACAACATCTTGTATCCAAGATTACAAATCTTTTGAACTCAAGAGATGATTATAAGAGATGGTATGGATGTCATCTTGTCCAAATCATCGGTGAGAACCCAATAATCCTCACGGTTGCAGGTATGAATTTCATAACTGCTCTGTTAAAATTGATCCAACAGAACAATAACAATATCGTTGTATTTCAAAACTCATGTATTGCATTAAATACCATCATTAAAGGTATAAGAGGTAAACCTGTTTTGACAAGAGAGATTCTTACTCCAAATTTACCAAACATTTTATCTGCGTTGATTGACAATTTGGAAAGAGATTTTAACGTTATATTACCAATATTGGAAAAATTGTTGATGAAGAATACAACGACTTTTAAACCATTCGTTAAGAAATTCGAAGTTAAACTTGTGAAAGTGTTGACTGATAACTTTAACCAATTGGATTCGTCTTTACAAAAACAAGTTTGTAAATGTTATGCTTATCTGTTCTTGATGAAACCAAACCAACAACAGCAACAACAACATCAACAATCTGGCTCTTCATCTACACAGCCTTTACCTGATGATCAATGGAGACTGAAGATATTGCAATTGATGGATGAATTACGCTCTGTTGTCTTAATCTTTGATAACATGATTGATTTGAAATCAGAAAGAGATTCTATGGATCTAATCAAACAATTACCCGATATGGAGAAGAAGGATTACATCTTCCCCTTCTTACAGATAGATCTCGGTGATCCAATAACAATCCTTTCCATCTGTGATAGAATCTATGTATTGACACAGTTATTGATGACATTTGTTTCATCAGAGACTCCATTTCCTTTAAGGATCCCATTAGGTTTATTATTCCAATTGAGTAATCTGTTGATGGGTATATCACCAAATTATATCTCAATTAAGAATGAATTGAAAAGGGACTCAACTCTGAATAGAATCATAACAAATTCTATGATTAAGACACAATCAAATGGTGTGTCTTTGTGTAATCAGTTGATTACGACTTTCAAGAAATTGTCATTACCACATCTGTTGAACATATTGTCTTCATTAGAAGTTGTTATTCCAATCTCTAATAGTAATAGTAACAAGAAGAACAACAATAACAACAGTTCAAGCATTATCAAAATAGACGCTGGACGTTGTCTTAACGTTGAAAGTGAACTGTTGAATGTCATTACAACAACGACGAATTTACTCAAATTGGTTGATGGATTAACCGATTTAGAGTTGATCAACAAATTGGTTGATGTATCAATCCTTTTCTTACAAAAGAGAACTCCAATGAGTGATGTGTTGGATCATAAGACAAAGCAGTCTAACTCATCAACAACTGACAATCATAACAAACATAGAAATAAGAAGAAGAATAAAGATTCAACTCCAATGTCTGATTTGTTATCACATGCGGAATTATTTGAACACAATCCATCAATTGAAACGGTTTCCACTATCCATAAATTCTTTGGGATTTTGATAAAGAAAGTTCCTAAATTATCTAGTACTTTTAGAATTAAAATGACTAAATATATCCTTTCAACAGGTGTTAAACAACAATCTTTGAATAATAGTGGTAAGATCTCTGAAGATCTTTGTCAATTGTTAGAACTATTGGTTATTTTCCCTTCATATTCTGAAACGATTTCAATTTTACCAATAGTCAAGAGATTATTACCAAATAATGAGAAATTAAGCCTTTTGACTAACCCAAGATTCCCAATATTGGATGTTAAGTACAAAGCTAGAGATAGTTTATCATATGATATCGTTGATGAGAAGTATGATGATGATGACGATGAAATAATGGATCAAGGTTCAAATGATGTCGTAATCACAGAAACGGTTAAGGATAACTTTGTTGAAGAGTTACAGATTAAACAGGTTGATATCTCAGATGAACAGAAAACAAGCACTGTTTTCAAGACAAATGAAGAGCTCAAGACAATGGAGTTTCCAGAGAGTATTACTACTAATGTTACTACTGTGAGTACAACCGAAACTATCAAAACACATCCATTAGAAGTTGAAATAGCAGAAGAATCATCATCCAAACGTATAAAGACAGATGAGTCAAATGATAGTGATAGTGATTTTGAGATTCCAGAGATTGATTTAGGAAGTGATGACGAATAGATTTACTACATTTACTTTTATAGAAAATAAAAAAGGGTATACTAATTCATATAAAAACTTTTGGGTAGTTACATATAAAAGCCATTGTAGAAGGAAATTGACAACAGACACGTAGAAGAAGAAGATAAAGATAAAGATCAAAGAGCAAACTCAGAAGCCAACTCTAAATCATCAGCGTTCAAAAAGTCAGAACCAGCAGACAAAATTTGAGACCACAATGTGTTTCTCTTAACAACAGGCCACCAAGCAACATCCCAAAGTCTTGTCATTATACCCAACGAATGAGCATTGGCAATTGTCTCGTTCAACTTGGACCATTGTTCATCGGTTAACCCACCAACACCAATGTCGGTGTTGTTGATTCCCAAGACACCGGACAAAGAACCGGATGCAATTGGATTCAAAGTGAATGGAGTAGATTCGTTCAAAGAGACCAATGGTCCATCGTTGAAGAATGATCTCTCTTGAAGAGAGGCAACATAAGCTGCTGGGGTGTTACCGGTACCGATGATGGTAACTGGACCAGGAACAAGATGGGTACCGTTGAAGTGTGAAAGGTAGTTCTTATCCTTCAATGGTTGGATGGCCTTCTCAACATATGACCATGTGGTGTTACCTTGTGTCTTGACATCGATGAACAAATAAAGAGTTGCACCAGCGTTTGTGTCAAAGACACCATTGACACCCAATGTCTTACCTTCAGAGGCGGCCTTTGCAGCAGCCTCATCGATCAGTTGGTTTGAAGGATTAGCCTGGTCGAGGATCTTCAACAATGGTTGGATGTACAACGAGTCCAAGGTTCTTTGGTCGTTCAAGGCAGCCTCATGATGACCAACGTACAATGTGTCATCATTGTCGAAATGCCAAACATCTGCTTCAACACTTTGAACACCATACGACAAGGCAGAGTATAAAGGAACATCTCTCCAGTAGTCGTTATGGGAATGGATCTGCTTGACAAAGATGTTTCTTGTGAGATCGGAGGAATATTGGGTGTTTCTCTGTTCCTCAAGCGATGGAAGCTCTTGTTGCAATGGAGAGAGTGGGAGTGCCATGGCACCGGCAGCGAGTGTCAACAGTTGAAGCATAGTGAGCGAGAGTGTTGGTTCTATGTTTGATGGTTGATGGAGACATACTAATCACAAGAGCTCTTCATCCAAGTGGGACATCAGCTTCCCCTTTTATAGCCATAAACCACAAACACAAACGATTGGAGTGTCGATCAAAACGTGCACCGTTATATTCTTCATTTAGTACGTAGTGTGAGATCTGTATAGTGTGCTAATCTTCATTTCAAGGGACCAATGGTCTGTTGCCGATCGTTGCCATGGATCTGTTGTTGACGATGCGATGCCCGAGCACCTCAACACAGTGCACAAACTCGGTATGGCTCATGTAGGTCGTATGCAACATCATCCACTATAATTGTTATACACGTGCAACGGTTACTCCAACAGTTACCTCAACAGTTACTTCTTAACAACCACACCGTCGGAGATGGGCTGTAATAAACCCGGTGCGTGCTAGCTAGTAATTCATCATCAGTTCCTTGGCTATTGACTGTATACTGTACACCCTCGTTGTATATCCAATTGACTTTGTCGGCTTGTTAACTATGGCCATGTGCAGTACGCAAAGCAAAAAATACAAAGTTGCTGATGACATAATAAAATCCGCCATCAATTAGCATGGAAATAGGATCACGGGATTCATCTCAAGGTTTACGCATGCTGAACAACATTAACTTGATCAAAAATATAGGATAAATTATCCATAACGGTTTGGACTGTTTTGCCTACACGCCTTGGCAAGTTGGAACCGAGTCTGTTAAATCTTGAATCTTCTTCTGAATTCAAGTTCCACGGAATACGTCGGCTTTAACCTAAAACGTGTTTTAACTGTACCACCGATTGATAAATTCTTGTGCATTAGAGCAATTGGATACGACATTGTTTAGTTTGAGTATCACTTTCTGATTGTCATTGTCATTGTCATCAGCACTAAAGCAAACTGCACAGAGATGTCTAATAACCCAACTCATGCACATTTGTTTGTGCTCGTTCATGGGTAAGTTTAAACCTCGTGCTACAGCTATTAACTATCATGTGTACTAACATCGCGTAAATAAACAACAATAGGCTATGGGGAGGAGCAAATCATCTAAAATCCATGGATGAGACGATAAAGGAAACAGTGGTTAATGGATCAGAGAAAATAGTTACACTTCGACCAAAGAGTTCATCGTTATTTAAGACGTACGATGGGATTGAGATCATTGGAGAGCGGATGCTCGTCGAGATTATACAGGAGATCAATTCATTAAGACAGGGGAAATCAAAACAAAAATCAAGATCCAATGATAATGATACTGAATCATCCATACAGGTTACAAAGATCAGTTTCATTGGTTATTCATTAGGTGGATTAGTCTCACGATATATCATTGGGCAACTATATGCACTCAAAATCTTTGATATAATAGAACCGATGTATTTTTGTACGTTTGCAACTCCACATCTTGGAGTTCATTTCTTTAAAAGGAAATTCAAAATTTTGAATTTCTTGGGTTCAAGGTTATTAGGATTAGTTGGGTCAGAACTATTCATCAAGGATCATTCAAATGATCCATTGTTGGTTAAATTAGCCTCTGATGATTATCTTTTTGCATTATCGTTATTTAAAGAAAGATATTGCTTTGCAAATATTAGACACGATCGAACGGTTAATTTCTATTCGGCTTTTATCACCGATAAGAATCCATTTGATGAACATTGGAATGAGTTATCCCTATCCTTTGAGTTTGATGATGAGGATATATTACCAGAATATGAGATTAGAGGAACTTTGGTAAGACCAAAATTTGTAAATCTAGAGAAATCAAAATTTGGTAAACCAATAGTGTCATCTGCCGATAATAATAGTCCATCACAATACTATAGATCAATACGTAAGAAATTGAGATATACAGGCATTATCATAATCGCATCGTTTATATTGCCAATTTGGATTCCGTTTATCTTTACTGCAAGTACTATGGCTTCAATAGTCAGTTATATCATCGTCAAGACTCATAAGAAAGTTGATACTGGTCTATTGAAGCTATATGATGATGATGCTAATGATAATACTTATGACAACGACAACGAATCGTTGGTCGAGAGATTAGAAGAAAGATTAGAAGAAGCTACTGGTGAAGCATTGGAGAATGCAATCAATATGGGACATTATGATACACAAACAGAATCTACTAAGGATCCACAAGGTAATAATAGTGATGATAAAAAATCTTCAGATGATGATAATGCATTAGACAATGAATTATTATTATCTTCTAATGAATCATATTCTTCATCAACCAACACTGAAATTAATAAACTATTTGTCAAAGTTATTAAACCAATTGGTCCTTTGGATAAGATCCATAAACAGTTTCAAGATCCAGATCTATCCAAATATGAGATATTTAATACAGAAGTACCTGTGACGTCGTATGATAACAACAAACCGATATTGAAGACAAATAGATTACCTTTATCAGATGAACGTCAATTGATTATGGATAATTTAAATTCATTATCATGGAATAAATTTGGTGTCTATGTCAATGTCCTAAACGCTCATGATGGTATCATTGCTAGAAAGGGGTTAAAGAGAAGTACAATCAAAGGTTTAGCGACTATAAAGTTCTTTGCAGATGTTATAAATCAGAAGTTGGCAACAAGTCAATGATGTCTGTCATGCTATTCAATGTGTCAATTAGGGATTAATAGTGGGCCTACCATCCGGATAATTTGCAGATTAATTGCTGGGCAACCGAAAACGACGCTGCCGGGGCAACATACGTTTTCTATGACAATTCACCTTATTCAAGAAAACTTACGCACTTAATTTATCAAAAAAAAAAAAATAAAAAAAAGAAGGCGTAGATTAAAGGTCTAAACCTTCACAGTATAATTTTCACTTCCAATAGTCATAATAATTGATACTACTATTCAGAACTATTGCTGAACACTACATCTTTTACACAGATAAACACAAGCATAATATACAATGCCTGCTCTACCACAATCACCCACTTCGCCCAACTACGCCAGATCAGCAGCAACGGCTTCCGGACTGAACCGTGAGATGGGAGATCAGGACTCCATCCCTTCATCCCTACAGGGCGAGATCCACTATAACCACCAGAACCGTCAGCAGAACGACCAGTTCTTCTCATTGGCAAATCAGAGCATATCACAAACTATAGAGCAATACAAACTCAAGTATAACCATATCGTACAGACAAAGATCTTACCGAACATTGGATTGGTCTTCATAGTGCTTTCTCAATTCTTTAACTCCGTCATGGTCACAACTACAAAGTTATTAGAAACAGATCCTGCCTTTGCTGATAATCCAATCCATCCATTACAAATCTTAGTGGTTCGTATGACAATAACTGCGATTGGATGCCTTCTCTATCTAAAGTATTACAAAAGAGAACCTGAGATCTGGGGTCCACCAAATCTTCGTTGGTTATTGGTTTTAAGAGGTTGTATGGGATTCGTTGGTGTGTTTTGTATGTACTATTCGTTGATGTACCTATCTGTATCCGAAGCCACTGTGATAACATTTTTGGTTCCTTCAATGACCGGATTCTTAGCATGGGTTCTATTACACGAAAGATGGACACTGGTGGAGGCACTCGGTGCCCTTGTATCTCTATTCGGTGTCATGCTCATTGCTAAACCTTCGTTTCTCTTTGGTAAAAATTCAACTAATGGAGCTGGTGATGTCATTGATGGGATAGTTGTGGCTCATAGTGATAGAATGAAGGCAACGTTCATGGGTCTCATTGGTGTCTCTGGAGCAAGTCTTGTATATATCGTGATCAGATTCATTGGTAAAAGAGTGCACTCTTTGATCATGGTACAATATTTTGCCTCATTAACAGTTGTTGTCAGTCTCTTGGGATTGATGATCATACCAGGCTTAGGATTTAGATTACCACAGAACCAGAAACAATGGATGTTATTCTTTGCATTAGGAATAAGTGGATTCTTTATGCAATTCTTGTTGACTGAAGGTATTCAACGTGAGAAGGCAAGTAGAGCATCGATGATGCTCTATTCTCAGATGGTTTATGCCCTGATATGGGAGGTTACGATATGGCATCGTTTACCAAGTTTTTGGTCATGGTTGGGAATATTCATCATCTTGAGTGCTGCATTTGTCGTTATAACACATAAACCAAAGGACATGGGTCCAAAATTGGGAGATGTTGAATCAGGTAGTGTCTTATTAGCTGCTGCAACCACTACTGAGGCTAATAATGACGATGATGACGACAACAGCAACGGAATAATGTTAGACGATGACTTGGATATAACTGACGATGACTCTTTATAATAGTCATAGATATAGATTGTTTTACAATATTACACTCGTTTATACACACTATACACAACATCTATAATTAAAACATACCGATCAATCACTAAACTCTTCCTCTGGAGGTGGAACGTATGGTGGTGGTTTGAAAAACTCTTGGTCCTGTTCAACAAATTGTTTAAACTTTTCTTTATCATCGACAAACTCATACATATACTCCAACTCCAAGTCATGGACCTGTCTGCCCAGTATAACAAGAGTGTGTAATGGTTCACCAGCATCGTATTCGCTCAACTCTTTCAAAGTGGCGGCTTTAAAGCATTGAGTTGGAGAACCCAATCTCGATACGGCAATTGCAGGAGTATTAGGCGTATAACATTGTTCTCCTCTCTTTTCCTCAATCTCCAAGAGCTGGGAAGCAGCAGTAGCGATATCCATATATCTTGGTGGTTCATAGATCAATCTTCCTCTGGCCATGTTCTCTATGCTTTGTTCTTTGACTTTGATATCCAAGAGCACTAATGTGTGCAATCCGATTTTTCTATTCTCCATGATCTTATCGTAGAATGAATCTGGTCTCCAGTTATCGGTGAAGAAGACCAGGGACACCGTTTGCCCAAATTGGTAGAGTTGTAGACCACATGCACCAACAGCGTTCATCACAGAGGCATTGTGGATGTTTTCCACTTTGATACCCAATTCTCTGGCTCTGATAATAAGATCAGTATGCGTAGTTGCACCGAATGGGTCTCCAACCACTAAGAAGGCAATATCATCCTCTTGTGCATTCTCCAAGATCTTATCTGAGCCTGATTCGACCAGTTCACGATCAGCAAGGATGATCTCACGTTCGTAGAATTGTTCCAAAGTTTCCTTTGAAGCAGCCATAAGGATCGATGTATACGCTTCGAGATAGACACGTTTACACTTATTAACGGCTTGTAAACCACGGACTGTGATGTCCGTCTCATATGAGAGACCAAGACCAATGACGTAGAGCATCTTGTTTTAGTAACACTGTGAACTTCCAACTGGTGCTTTATATATAATCTGTCAATCTCATCGCCTGTTATATATTTTTTTTTTTCAAATTTTCATGAAATTGGCTGCGCAGTATCAGACAGCATAGTTAAGGGAAGCTTGACTATGTGGAAGATGATTGTTATGTGTCTCGGATAATGAACTTGAAGCTCAGCCATAAGCAACAAAACAGTGAACGGTAACTCTGTAAGAAGGATTGAGTAATAAGAAAGGTTAAGTAAGAAGAGGATCCGAGAGTATGCAAAATATATGATGAGCAACTCATCAACAATAAGCAACAACATACGGCATATGATTAAGCCATACACAAAGTTCATTCCAATATTAGTAATATTCTTACTATTGATATATGGATCATGGGTATTTGCATATTATATCTGTTGGCGAGAAATAAGGAACAAAGTAAATGACGATGTTAAGAATACCGGCATTAGTATTGCAATTGGATTGATTATAGGTGAAGTCTTATTCATCGTATTGCTTATGGTCATATGGGTTCAAATTGTCTTTATCTATGGACCGGGGATTCAACCAAGAATCCCAAGATATCGTATATTGAATACTGAAGATCGAGATTCTGATGACTGTATTGAACCACCGTTGATATTCTCATGTGATATAAACGGATATCCGAGATGGTGTAATGAATGTATGAGTATAAAGGCAGAAAGATCACATCATTCTTCAAGGTTGAATAGATGTATACCTAGATTTGATCATTATTGTTCAATGATCGGTAGTGATATTGGTAAAAAGAATCACAAGTTATTCTTACAGTTCTGTTTCACTTTCTGCTTGTATCTGCTCTATGTTGGAATCGTAACAGTGATTTATATCCCGAAGCATCATAGAAAAGATGTCAATCCGAATATAATAGTATGTCTCATATTGGTATCCGGCTGGTTCATATTACTCGTTGCGATGATCGGTGAACATCTAGGATATATCTACTGGAACAAATGTACGATTGACTCATTTGAATCAAGAAGGATCAAAAGAGAAAAGAGAAGACATGGAGATAAAGAAGAAGGAGAAGAAACAGAAACAGATACAAGAAGGAACATTGAATATTACAGTGTACAGAGGAATCTTATGAATTACACAGAGACTTATAAACAACTAGACAACCAGGATAGAATAATCATACCAGTAGAGGTAACCAATTATGATAAATGGAATAAAGGCTTTTGGAACAACTGGTGTGATGTATTTGGTAAACCGAGTTGGAGATGGGTCATACCGATTGGTACAATAATCCACGATGATGGAATCACTATAAATATGGAATATAATCATGAATCATCATCAACAGCAGCATTAAGACCAGTCTCCTATGACAAATTAACGTATGAAGAGATCTTGGGTGATTATGCAGAAGAGTTGAATATTGAGTATTTCATAAGTCAAATAACAGAGAAGGTTAAGGAAGTTGAAATGGGTAGTCTATAATGCTTAGTAATATAGCTTACCATGCTTATGTAATAAAAAGACCATCATCATCAACATTAAATGTGACAATTTTATACGGACATCTGCTGCTTTGTCTTAAAAACCTCCATAATGAATATTGTGCTTCGTAACCAACGGATAATGCACGGCGGCTTTATTGGTTCAAGCAATAGTTAACTCAACTTTAAACGGCAAAGAATGGGGAATAACAAGAGACAGAAAGAACCACTGTTGGCCGGAGGAGAAGGAGAAAGACGTCGTTTATACGGAGATGAGAACCACAGCGGCTCAAACTTGAGGTATTCGCACAGCCCTCCATCGTACGACGATGCTTCCAATGAACTCAGCATACGGCAGAGGAGAAAGCCAACCAGAAACAGCAACCGAATAGTGATATCCATCGTTGCATTGATCATATCCGCCATAGCATTCGCTTGCCTGGTGACGTACACAGCGCTTGGGCTTTCAGAGAATGGCGAGGACCTGGTCCAAAGGTCCATGGAGCTCGACATCCAAGGTGTCTCCTTCACAAAAGTGGATACGAATGGTGTTGGACTAGCAGTGAAGGCTCAAACGGTGGTTGACTATGGGAACATCGACCAGAATTACTACAGACAGCTGTTCAAGCTGGGCAGTTCTTTGATGAGAACGGTGAAAGTGGACTCTGAACCAATCGAAATCATGGCGATGATGACCGATGAGAAAGACAATGAACCAAAATATTTGAAACTAGGCCATGTTCAGATCCCACCGATGAATATCGACATCAAACAGGATGCAATCACGGATTTGGATTTGCTTATCAACATAAAGCCTTCAACTTCAAACGTGTTGAAATTGTTGAAGTTACTGATTCAAAATCAAGACTCACTGGTAAAACTAATGGGTAACGGAGAGATAAATATCAATTTATTAAGAGTTGTACCGTTATCATTCCCTTTGAATATTGAACATATGATAACACCTTCTGATTATCTATCAAATATTGATTTTGATCGATTGAAAATTGATCATTTACAACTGATAGATCATCATCATTGTGATAACGATAATGACATAACTTCGTATACAATTGATGGATCGCTTACTATTCCAAATCCAATATGGCAAAAGACAATGATTGGTATACAAGTTCCAATGATTGGTTTACAAATATATATCGAAGATTGTGAAGGAGTACCCAATGTTGAATTATTTTCTTATAATGAAGATAAAGATAAGTCAATAACCATTGATTCATTTCCTCTATCTCCATCCTTAGAGTTTCTTCATATGGATTTTTCGATAGAAGTTGATGATAATATCTTGAATAAAGACTTGTTGCTTGACTTATGTGATCAAAATTCATTGTTACTTGATAAATTGATCGATAAGATTACACTGGATAATAACTCATCGATCAATTTCGGTATACGTGATATCATGCTAAGGGAAAATGAAAACAGTTATTACATTCTGAATAAATTCTTAGGATTGATAAACTATGAATTTCCATATGACATCAAGAGTTATTTCAAAGATAAGCATGAACATTCATTTGGTTCTATAATAACAGATCAATTGATATCTAATGTATCGATTGATGGATTGAAACTTGGACTAAGAAATCCAGGTTCAGATGATTCATCAATCTTTATTGAAAATGGAGATGTAAATATCTATAGCTATGATAATTTACCATCAATAATTTCCAAAAATGAGATGATCAAGATCAAATCAATAAAGGGATTAACAAAATTATCATATGAAGATAAAGAATTTGCCATTATCAATATGGATCATGAATCATGGATTGATTGTATTAACGAATATTCAAATTCACAATTACACGTTCTAATACCTTTAAAAGGTCAAGAATTGAATATAACAAATCCTGATGTTTTATCAAAGATCTTGAACAAGCTGTTATTGAGCAAAGATAATGTAACCATTGATATAGATTCATCCTTAGATTCAATGGTTCAGTTATCAATACAATCCACGTCTGACCATTTCATCACTCTTGGAGATATCAACATAAAGACAAGTACAAATTTAACTAAAGATGATCTTACATATTAGAATATGATCTATCATGGGTTTATCAATGCTTAATATTATCTATTCAACAGACTATATTCATATCCAAATTTATATATATATACTTTGAGTTACTCTTTGAGCCACTCTTTTAGTTGCTATATATGTAATAATCAACCTGGTGGTAATGAAGACACATCAACAACGTCATTAGCATCAACAGTTGGACCGGTTTCATGTTCGGAGTTTGTTGGTGTTCTTGGGATGGCCATCAAACCTGATCTTGATGACTCCAAAATACCAAATGGACGCATCAATGTCAAGAAAGAACCAACTCTTGAAGGTTTAGCACTCAATTCCACTATACATGATCTTTCAGAGATATCCAACACTTTACCACCAAACTGTTCTGAGATCTGTGTAATTGCCTGAAGGTATTCGTGCTTCATTCTAAGGATCTCCGAAACCTTCATGTTCTTTGGATGGAATTGTGCGTTTGAGGCATCTTCAGATGCACTGGCATCTCCGTGTTGTCTGAGTAGATCTTCAAAGTACTCTGGGCCCAAGAGAGACACTCTGGCCAATAAAAGCTCTCTTTGGATGATCTCAGCGTTTGTGTAGTCCAAGACGGCGTAGACAGGAACCAAACTCTCGATTTGCTTTCTGGCTTGTTCGATAACAGCGGCTTTTTCTCTGAGGACGATGGTCATTCTTGAAAGTTCAGACACTTCAGTGGATGAAACAACCAATGAATCAATGTTGAATCCTCTAGCGGCCAAAGTACCAGAGATTAAAGAAAGCACACCTGGTTCGTTTTGGACGAGACAGTTGAGGACATGTGGCTTTGGGATTGGTTTGACATCTGATGGAGCCTCAAACAAGATGGAAGCCACTGCACCTTCGGTGGACCAGCGTGGGGTCTCGAGTGTTGGGAGAGGAGGTCTGGACTTGTGCTTCAAGAGCTTGTAGGCCATGGCAGCTGTGGAGCTTGCCGATGACTGGAAACGGCGGTGTAGAAGGGACATCTTTTTGTGTGCTGACGTCTTCTCCTTCAAATTCTGAGTGATATCGAAGGACGAAGTTAATCGAGTTGTATAATTTATTTATGACTTACAGGTCAAATGATCAGTGAAATGTTTTTTTTTTAATTCTTTTCGTGGGCGTGAGTAATTTCCTCTCGATTGTTCGAAAATCTGAGAGCATATCCGCCTAAATTCTGGGATACAGAGCTGAGGATTTCCTGGGGTTGCAGCCTGGCAGGAGGGAGATTAATTGGAAGCCCTCCGGCGCCCCGGTGAGTCAGTGAATTCCTGCTAAAATGACCCATAATCAGCTGGTGAGCGAATGTTTTTTTTTTGCGTCTGCAGACTGTCCGTTAACGGGGCCCTCATGCGTACACGTAAGCAAGAGATATAGCATGACGCAATGATGAGGTAATCATCAGCACTGTGTCTCAGTACTGTTAATGGCCCAAGAGCATATCATTGAATCAGTGGAGTACTAAGAGAACAAGAACCACAGATCAGCTCTGGCCCACCGAGAAGTCCATCATATCCTTCATCCTGTGTATTACACCTAGCTGAACTTTGGCCTTTGCGCTTTTGTTCTCTAGCTTGTTCAGCACAGTGGCGAGCTCTGCCAGCCTCTTCTCTGTGTGATCCTTCTGTGCTGATAACGGCTCGACCGTGCTGTTGTGATCGAGGATAACAGTCACTGGCCGCGTTGGAGTTCCTCTGATTGGCTTCATATCTGGAAAACTGTCTGTCTGTTGGCTGTGTGTATTGACTTGACAGATGTGTCTCTCGGCGTAACTCCGTGGCTAAACTCGGGTGGAAGAGAGTGTGTAATTTTTCGTGATGAGCAGAAGAAGAAGAAAGCGCTACGAAAGCTACCATACGCCCTAAAATTACTTATCTATCACACGTTAAATATACATACACTTTATTATATTGTTATATAACTTCCTTTTCAAATTCCCCATACGTTCAAAAGATCGCATCGATGCCACTCTTGTCAAAGTTGGCAAAATTGTAGTCCTCAAAGAGCCCAAACAAACCAGCGTACTCCTCCGAGGTCATAGAGGTGCCACTGCTATGACCGCTGCCATTCCCTCCGTTGTTGTTTGTTGATGAATTATCCGTAACCGTGGTACCCGTGGTAGTGAACGGTGTACCAATAGAAGATCTATCGTTCATATCAGCGGGACTCTCTTCCCCAAACAACTCTCCAAGGGTAAACACATGTGGTTTGGCACTTGGATTCATACTGTTACTCGTCGTCGAAACGTTGTTCATACCCACTGCTGATTCCAAGTTTGGGTGTACATTGAATGGATGGTTATTGAACTGTCCAGTGATACCAAGGTTACTGTTGATCACAGGACCTGGACTCATGTTATTGAGGCCATGAGGATCGGTCGTAAGACCAGAAGTATTACCACCGTTCAGATGACTATTCAAATTGACATTGACGTTCAAATTGATATTTGAATTATGATTATTATTACTCATATTGGACACTGTGTCCTCATTTTTCTCATCTTCTGTGAATATCAATGGTCTAATGACTTCATATGGATCACTCATAGTCTTTGATTTTAAATATGCAACTTCTGAATCCAAAAAGGACATTAGCCAATTGGTCTTTGGAATATCTTCTGGTTTGATCGTATAAAGTTTGAATCCACTCTTTGATACACTCTCACTTTTCTTCTTGTTCTTATTTTTGTTCATCTTGTTCATACTATCATCATCGTTCTCTTTATTCTTACCATCTCTTGATTCATTATCATTCATAGTGTTATCATCAACGTGTTTCTTATCATTCGTAAACGCATCATACACCTCGATACCTGCTTCTTCGAAATCAAAATCCGCATTCTTCAACTGTTCAAACATTAAAGTACTAGCAAGCATGATCTTTTGAGAATGCTGATAGCCAGAAGTGATACCCGTCATCAATCTTAACAATCCACGGATACTAACAACAAGACGATGATGAAATTCATTCATTAATTGCCAACGTCCACCGTCGGTCTTTGGAGTTAATCTTAAACATTGTGTGATCTTTGCTAATAGAGACACCGTGAACAATAAACATCTCTTCAATGCGCTATATGCTGCTGGTCTCACGAAAAAGGTATACCCTTTACCAAAGTATCGTCCAGAGTTATAAAAAAGGTTCAACGAGAGATTGATGATTTGAACACTAAGCGTCAAACACTGGTCGAAGAGTTCAAAAACCTTCTTGGAGTTCTTCTCCTGCGAAAAATGGTTCAACAGTGTCATCTTGAGATATAACAACACAGAGTTTAGCTCATACAGCTGGACGACTTTTTTAGCACGGATATACGTCTCGCTATCCGGTTCTTGTAATATATCCTTCAAAGAGCCAAGCTCCGATTTGATAAACACCTCCACGTCCTTGATATGACGTGTGAAGTTCAATGCGCTTGGTCTTCTCTTCATGTTGTTACAGTCCAGTGCAATGCGTCTGTACAACTTGGTCTTGGAATCCAAAAACTTGAACTCTGGAATCAACGTTTGTTCAATTTTATCAGTCAACTCAGATTTACCCGGTAGTTCTGTCGTATAAGAATCTTCACTGAAACAGAAAGGATTCGAACCATGATGAAGTGCATAATGAGAATCCATCTCAAGAATCTTGTACCATAATCTTCTCCACATAATTCCATTATGATCGTTCCCTGTAGCTGGAAGCATATCCATCACATCTGAAGGATCAACGTGTAATCCTAGACCTTGAGCTACGGAGTATAACAGCCCAAATACAGAACGAGTCTCACTATCATCAACAATCTCTTCTTTTTCTGGACTATGACGATCATAGATCTTAAGCATAAGAATCAATTGTAATACTCTTATACCATATGACTTGGTCATGAATTTGTATTCGTTAAGACATCTTTTAGCAATCTCTGGGAATACAGAAGTGATTTTAACATCTCTCAATCCCTTTAATTCTGGTTTCTCATCAAATTCTGAATCCTCAATACTCAAATATGCCAATCTAAGGACAATGAACAATAGGCCAATTGTTGCATAATCGTATTTTCCTTTGATATTCAAACTTCTATGCTGTTTTGTACTAGGGTTGTAAGCTCCAACTATAGAATCAATCTCTCCAAAGAAAGAAGATTCAGATATAAAAGGTGCAAATGGATACACATGTTTAAAGAACCTGAATAGTAATCTCATCACAACGCTCTGTGGTGGTAGATAAGCAATGATTAACTCATCAAGATCCTTGGTGTTCTTGTGGAACACATCTGTTTCTTGCCTCTCCAAGAATTTCTGTCTTTTCAATTCACAAATATCTTCAAAAGTTCTTTTGGAAGAAGAAGGTAATAGATTTAAAATAGCATCCAATTTACTCGTTTTATGCGTTCTCATGGCTTGAAACATCGTATTCCAAAGCTTTAACCATACGATACGCAGATGAGGATCGTTCTTCATCAGTGTGAACATGGATGAGCCTCCATGGAACTCAATACGGCCATCCTTGATCAAAAATGGAGTCTTATCGGTGAATTGGATAGTCGCATCCGGGTTGAAGTCATATCTTGGCTTATCAGCTAAAGGTGCAGTCATAGGCCTCATCATTTGGTAGTCCTGTTGTATCTGCTGGGAATACTGGGCTGTAAATTGTGGAAACTGTTGTTGTTGAGACTGCTGAGACAGAGGATACTGAAACTGCTGGTACTGTGGATATTTTTGGTGTTGTACTGACTGAGACAGGCTGTGTGATGTATGTGGATGCTGGAGAGATGATTCTGTTTGAGGAGACTGGAAAGAAGGAGCTGGTGTTCCTCCAGACGTTGCAAGCTCATGCACAGCCAGAGAGGCCTCGATGTGTTTGACCCTGGCACTGAGCTCTTCATACGTCGGCTGTTTGACCGTGCCCAAGGAGTTCAACGGCGACACTGAACGCTTGATGATAGGATTCTCAGCAGAATTCTCAGCAGCAGCCTTCTGGGAAGCCTTGCCATTTTCCTTGTTGTTGACCCACTGAGGCTCCTCGTAATGGCAGAGGTGATGAACTCCGCTCTTGACACAGCTGCTACACGCGGGCTTAAGCTTGTCGCACTTCAAAGGACAAGTCACCGTTTGTTAGTAAGAGCTCATATATTGACAGAAAAAGAACCAAAAAACAATCTTTACATACCCTGATCTTTCTCTTTCTGCACACCGAGCACGAGGTTGGCACCCTCATCCTCTTCTTGGTACGACTTTCTTCGGCCGGGGGCTTTTGGTGATGAACCGCAAGATCCTCGGACATAATGGATCTGATCTCTGGGCAGCGACTATGAGGCTATCAAAAGAGCTTGTGGATAGCTTGGAGTTGGGCAAGATGTAAGTAGTGCTAGATGACTGTTTATCTGATCCTCGTGGCTGTTGCTAGTCGGTGGTTTGTATCACCATCAGCTTCTCGTACAATGACTGGACAAGCGGACAGACCAACAGAAAAAAAAAACACACGGACAATTATACCCACACGCCAAAATCAAAAACCTCGCGCAAAGTTCGGACTTTACGGTATTGGACCATCCGGGAAAAGTGAATTTGGTGATTTTTTACGCCCACAGACCACGGCCTTAACGCGGCACAACTGTGAGAAAGTAAAAAGGGGCCACGGGGCTTCGGCGTAAGCCCGTTTTAAAGCCGCCATTACCGGCGAGGCCGCTACAAACATACACACTTCACATCATCGACTTGCAATGCTTGTAGAGACACTACAAAGTACTGGATGTCAATCGTGCTAATTGTATTGAATAAGGTCATTATACGCAAACATTCCCCGGAAATCAACTACCGTCGTTAACTAAACCAACCACCGTTCAACATTGATGAAAAATCAGCACCTGGTGGATACTCTGAGTTATCAAGATTGCTAAGAACATCTGGACCCATATCGAAATCAACACCAGATCCCGGATTGTTAAGCATCAGTTCAAACATATCACCAATGGATCTATCACCATCTCCAAAGTCCTGTTGAAGCATTGCTTCGGTCAAATTAGGAATGTCCACTTCAAACGTAGAAGCAACGTTCTTTGAAGGTTTCATAACATCCATTGGTGAAGCTCCTTGTCTTGGGGTCATTGCTGAAGTCGTTGTAGAGTTTGGAGTACCAGGTCTTGAACGTGAAATTGGTGTTGGTCGTGTACTGTACTCAGGTAATGAAACTAACGTAGCATTTTCAGGAACCGTCTCAAGACCATTCTTTGTTGAAGTAGACCTCGTGTTACTGACCTCTGCATTCAGATACACAGGACACTTCTCGAATTGTTTCTCTTCTGCACTAAGCACCAATGGGACAGAGTTCAGCATTGTGGACACCTCACCTCTATCCTGCTCAACATCTTCAAGATTCTCTGTCTTAACCATACTCTTCACATTATTAACTGGTTTTCTTAATAAAATAATGAAGAAGCCAACAGCTTTACCCATTCTCCAACTATAAGGATATTTATCTCCCAGTCTTTGAGCTAATGCATGGAATTTATCCATATGTTTCAATAGAATAGTTGCCAATGTCTCACCAGAATTAACATCAACGTTGAACCCATATCCATACTTATCAGATTCATCCTTAATCTCAATGTCGTTCAGATCATGATTCTTATTTCTATTAATTGAACCATTTGAGCTAAATGCCTCTCCCATTGTTATAGTATTACCTGTTTTTTCATCGACAACGTTAGGTGTCATAAAAGGTCCACATCTTGATCTCAAGATTAATGAAACCATAAATTGCATTGCACGATGTCCAACAAGCAACAGCAAAGGAGAAAGAATTAAATCTGCACCAGGTCCAAAATAGTCTAATCCACAATCGAAGAAGAGAGTCGAGGCTCTATAACCTTCAAGTGCACAGTTCAATGCCTTTTGTGCATAGTTCTTTGCAATCATTGCCACTTCAGGATCTCTTGATCCTCTTGGTTCGAAATGAACATACAAAATATAGTTCAAAAGATATACAAGCATGTTCACAGTGACATGGGCTCTTAGCTGAATAGCTCTAGTGGCAGATGAATAAAGTGGTTCTGACTTTGATCTGTTGACCAAGATTGTACCGAGTTGAGGTAAGGATGGTTCATCACCGTTCATACCAAATCCACTGATACTGTTTTGCAATTCCACTATCAACGTATCAACCTGTGATTTTCTAGCTGGTTTATGGACATTCAGCAAAACTGTCATTGTCTTTGACAGAAGACTATCTAATCTGGCTTGAACATGAATATTCTTGATAACGCTAAGCTCTTTCAGTTTATCCTTGATTCCTTCAAGGCTATCTTCAGAAGGTAACATCGTATCACTAAATCCAGAATGATTGATCAAACATCTTGGACAACCAAGGTTGACACTTTGATTAACATCGAGAGATATAAGTGCATACCAAATTTTTCTCCAAAGGTGTCTTTGTCTTTCATCACCAAAATTTTCAAAGTTCTTTGGATCACGGTGAAGACCTATACTGATTGCCATTTGAATAAGCATACCCATAAAGATTTGAGAATCAGCACCATCAGCACCATCACCTTCCTCTGGTGAAAATATAAAGTACATTCTCAAGAATAAAGCACATTGAACAGTCTTTAATGATGACTTACGCATCAACTTCAAATTAGAGATGCATTGTTTAACACATTCCACAAGTTCTAAAGGAATTTCATTTCTTCTCAATTGTAAGAATTCAATCTTTTTAGCATCTTCATGATAATTCTTTGTACTTAGTGATTTGTTCAGAAGTTTATTTGAACTATTCATTGGTAATGTATTCCATACTAATCTTAGGATAACACATACTGTTCCCAATAGGGAGTAATCATTTGAATGTCTGATATTAAGTTTAACTTTTTGTTGTTTATCATCAGGATGACCAATCAATAGTAGAACTTCTCTTTTGAAATCATCTTCATCAACATAGGGAAGGTATATGTATAATACTTCAAAATATCTTTCAATCAATAACCATATAACTTTTTTCTCGGGTAAATATTTTTGCATTGTTTCAACAGGATCTTTTAAAAATTCCAAAGCAATTGAATCAGGATATCTTGAAGACTCTGATTTAACAGTTTCATTAGAGTTACTTCTTGAGGTCTTACGACGTTTGCTTGACGATGAAGAATGTGACTCATTCTTGCTGTTTGTATCCTGAATACCCAAAAATGAATTATCTCCAATCATCAAGGGACATACACGATCATCCGAGCGATCCATCTCATCATCATCCAGTTCATCTGCAGTTTGTGAAGATGAAGATTGGAACATATCTCTACCACTAGATTCATTCATCGATAGTTTTCTTTTCAGTTGCTGTGTCCCATCTTCGGGGATAGGTGTAAGGACTGGGAGAGTCGATGTTGTTTCTTTCTCCGTATCCACCAATTCACTATTATCAATTATATGTGCAACTGGGCATTTACCCATTCCTTGTGTTTTTCCAGACACTGGACACGAGACTGGAGCATCATCCGGTGCAGCAGTCGTCAGTGTAGGGATTGTCTGATGTTTATGCTGTTGTGCTATTGGTTGTTCTGATGGCTGATTTGTAGTAGACATTGGACAACCAGAAGACATCTCTTTCAAAGCAGTAGGATGAGCCACCGGACATTTCCCTCTGGGTACTTTTAAAACTGGCTGTTGTGTAACAGAAGGTATCACAGTACCAGCCTGTGTTGCCTGTACGATCGAGTGTGATTGTATGGATCTTTTCAGCTTAAAATCTTCAACCTGTTTCCGTACTTTGAAAATATGGGCCCATAACACACGTAGATATGGGTCACCTTTCATTATTGCAAGCCATGAAGTCGCACCTAGATGTGTCGTAGTTGCCGCTTTGATATGAAGCATGTCGAACTTCTTACCGAGGTTCAACGGTTCATTTTGTGGGTCTTGATCATAGCTCGAGTCTTCTGCATCTTCCAGAGATTCATCAACTTCACTACCATCAGATGAAGGTAGACGTCCACCGAGCTGTGACTCCAAATGGTTTATCCTTTCTTTCAATTTGGCAATTTCGTCAGCAGAAGCAGTTGTGCCTGTATGGTTCGTTGTCGAGCCAGATGAGCTGCTATATGAGTAAGTATCGGGATGAATCTCTTCATTTGATAGAGGTTGAGCCCATGAAGGGTCAACGTAATGACAAAGATGCGATACACCAGTCTTTTCACAAGCAGTACATATTGGTCTTCGCTTGTCACATTTGACTTTTCTTCTTCTACAGATCGTACACGATATTGGCACTCTGTTTCTCTTTTTGGAAGCGGAGCTTACAGATGAGCGCTTCTTCTTCTGTGATTTATCAGGGCCATCTGCGTTGGTGCCACTGTTAGAACCAGAGTCTTTCTCTTTCTTAGCAGTGGTTGTCATATCAGAAAGGGGTTCACCAGCTTTTGTGGGCTTACTTTTGATTCTCCGATAACTGCCGCCGTATTGAGCTTGTTAATAGCGAGTGTTATTCTGCTCTTGTTTGTGGAGATGACGTTGATGGATGGTGTCAGAGATCTGGAATAGTATTTAACAGCTGATTTGTGCAAAGAGCGGGTGCTTCACCGTAATATATATGTATATATCTGGATCTTAGCAGAAGGTGATATTGGATTGGATAGAGGGTAACAAGTAGTAAACCAACTGTTAATTAAAGAACGCTGGACGTGAGTTGAAGTGACGTAAAAAAAATTATGGCTAAGTTTTGCAGTTGAAGGTGCCTTTTGCCGCTGCCAGCTCTGCTGCAGAAAGCTAAAATAAATATGTTTTTTTGTTTTTATTCTTTTACAAATTAGCGGCCAAAATCTGCAGTACAATGGCCATCTAAAAATCTGACACAGCTCGCACACAAACGGGGTGTCCGGTGATCGTAGCGCTTCTTCTCTTCATAGACTGCGCTTGCAAATGCGCGGAGCTGCCTGTCGGTGTACGCTGGTACTGCAGCTCTCTGGTAGGAGTGGTTGAGGGGGACGAAGCTCAGCGTTATATTAAGCACCAGAGGCTAATAATTGTATTGTCGAAGCAGTTCATAGCTCAGCTGAAGCACTTCTCAAAAGCCGGCGGATATACGTATGAGTCGTTGGCGTGAGATGTGTAGTGAGTTATTTGAGTCGTTCCATCACACTTAGTAGTATAGACATATCCAATATGGTTGAGTAATTATAATATACCAGGAACAAGAGAAGCACAAGGCGCATTACTAAGACGACGACGTACCAATCATCAAGAAAATGCCACAGTCAAGCCTTTAAGGCTTAATTAGTAAATGTGTAAGCAGCTGTATATCGAAAGCACAAGCTCAGGCAAGAGCATGCAGATGGCTTCTTTGGGTATTAAATTCAGTAATTATCATACTACGGTCCACTTAGTACTTCACATTGATAACAGCTAGAACGTCTACGAGAGCTTTGGCATAATATCAGCCATTCAGCTAGTACAGACAACTTCTCCGATAACTCACGCCACGTTAAAAGTTAGTCAGACTTCATATCAGATCTCAGACAATAATTCAATCATATGCTGTCGATCCATGAGAGAAGATCAGCTATACTTTGTACATGAAGTGCATGATATATGTAAGATATTAAGATTCAATTAGCACATTGTTTTTAATTGAAAGACACTTGTTTGTTTATCCGGCCTTAGTATAATGTTCCGTCACTGAAGTACTTAGTGGATCTTTTCTCAATTATAAACTCGATATTGTAAATACAGTACTGGGATCCTAATGATGTCTTGGACCTATCTAATATAGTGTACTGGAACGATATAGAAGTCTAAAGAGAAAACATGAACTTACGCGGTTAAAACGAGTTGGCATGCAGGAAAGGGCGTTTAGCTGGTGAATATGAAGATCCATTTCGACATATCACTCGTCTCAAATATGTTAAACTTTTTACGAAGGACAAATCGGCATATAAACGTCTTACAATGCAGCTCACAATAGGAGAAGAAGACGTAAGATCTTTCACTGATTTCAATTGCGATCTATAATATCACCATCATAACTAATTGCGTCTCATCACTTCACTTCACTTCACATCTCGTCTTTTCGTATCGCTTTACAGGCGTTCAGAAGCAACTTTGTCCATCCTCCCTGGTAACAGGCTCCATATTGGAATCACTACATGGCTGTACCAGTTATAGCTGCTGAACGCTGATTGCTGAGCCCCAAGGGCTCCAATTAATGCCAGATGTTCTCCCGCTGCGAGATCATGCGTCTCTGTAACGCACACCCGGAAAATCGCTGCGAGCTGTAACTAAAAAGGACCCCTAAAGGCAGCCTGTGTCTGACGAGAAAAGAAGAGAGACACGAAGCTGAGAGAGAGAGATCCCACTGTCCGACATCTCCGACGTTTGTTTAATTTAATTGCGACTTGCCTGACGCTGCTGTGCAACGGTCAGAGTGCTGGTTGTTTTGGGGATATTGATCACCGCCCAGGCTCAGCCATATCACTATTGTTGATCAGACGCATAGAAACCTCAACAGCTGGTAACGTCAAAGAGATTTCACAGGGCTGAATCATAACCATAATATATCTATTCTATCTCCGATTACTCCTGGCTCCACGCAAGTGCTCATATAGAGCTATAGTCAACCGAAAGAAGGCAGACAAGCGGACCATGGTCAGATGTTATCATGTATGATGTGTCATGTCTGACTTCTTGCAATTGATGATTAATCCCCTGGAAGCAAGTAACCCATAAGCATAGCGCATGTGTCTACACAGGGCTCTGCAGTACATCGTACTCATACTTAATAATTGCTGCCTTGCCGGCTAAGTGATCTCACAATACTGGTTCTACCCATATTAGCTATTAATATCGCGGGTTGTCACTTCTTGCCCAGATAAGTTATTCCTCCATTGTGATATCGTCATCAATTGCTTGTCGAAGCTGTCAACATAGGTGATGCTTCTGACCAAGGAGTCTCTCAAGAAGACTTGTAAGTTGTATTGTACATACCCTACTTAACAAATCTTTCATCAAAATATATTGCATTGTACTGTTATTGATCGTTACCTCCGAATATCTATATACATGACACATCATTATTATTCATCTCTCATGGGCAACAGCTGGAATGATATTATAATAGCTTATATGCTCATTATACTCATTCTTTGACCAGCCTTGCGTAGCGATAGTAACATCATACACCCACTAATTAATTTGACCCTCCCTCAGAGCACCTTGATCTTCGTTATTCATTATATACATACGTTATTACCCAAGCTGATTAGTCAAGTCTGATACCATAATCAGAAAAGCTCTGCTGGAACAAATATTCATCTAATCCTACACCGAGTGAGCCCCAAGGTGAGTCAGTTATAGAGTCATTCGAATCAAGCAGAGCATTGAGATCGACATCAGTAGATGATGTTTTAGTTGTTGTATCAGGCCCAACTTTGGTAGAGTCAGATCCATTGAAATAACCGTCTCCACTAACTTCCATGTTACCAGCTAATCTTCCATCGTATGTACCACTAGATACACTTTGTGTATCATTGGTACTACCACTAAAGTTAACACTTGAAGATCCAGACGTGTTTGAAAGTTCACCAGTGCCGGAACTCATCTCCGGTGGACAACCTAAAGCAATTTGGTTAAAATAGTTAGACGAACTATCTCCAGAGTTAGTTCTTCCGAAATGGAACTCCTCATGACAAGCATTGAGTGCTAAACCTTGGACAACTTGTCTTACCCAACGTTCATTCTCAATCAAAAAGGATCCATCAATAGGTGAATTTGTCATAGAAACAGTACTATCAACGTGTTGATAAGTCGATAGAGCATCATGAATTTGTTGTATATCGTTTAATCCAAAATGAAAGAAAACGTCATCGGGTTCTCTTATATTATCAGTGGTATTGTTTGATGTATTTGGTTTCATAAAAGTGGAAAGCATCTCAAGATCAACAGCTGACGGTATCATGTATTCCCCACTTGGAACGTGTAAGAGCCTTGAAATGATATACGTATGTACCCTACCAACAACCCAAGAATGATAATACGTTCGAGACATGACCGAATAGGCATTCAAAACATGCTTTGTAGTAATCTCAGTCATCTTGATGATACTATCCATCAACAGCTTCTTTGGACCGATCTCGCTGTCAACTGTAGATCTATGGATCAATTTGAACAGTTTGATACGAGACACTGTACCGAATAGGAATAAATCTAATCGATGTAAACAAAGTTCCACCTTTGGTATAACAAGGATACTTGAACCAAATTGCGTTTCAAAATCATATTTGGAGCATTTATCATCAAAGAACAAAACCATTGGATATAGAATTGAACCCATCTTCAATATTTCAACGAAATAATGAACAGCTTTCACAATATCCATGTTCTTATTGTAAAATAAGAAAATGTGATAGTAAAACACGCCGAGTAATGAGGCAGCATCGATAAGCTTATGGAATAGTTGAATCTTTTGAACCCTTTGAAGCGGAGTCTTTCCAGGTTTCTCCAATATCTGGTTGATCGACGGTAGATTGGCAACGTAATCCTCCAATGGACGTAGATGTCGGAGCAACTCACCAATATTTGGAGGTTTCAACAGATCCAATGTATACTTCAAAAGAGGATCGAGCATCTTTGCCATCTTACGAGAGTCTTCAAGTGACCTGTCCATGAAGAACTCATTTGAAGAGGTAGATTCTTCCAGATGTGGTAGTTCAGTGTTGTACATCGACTCGTTGATGACCGCATGTGAACCACTGATCGCCATCTGTTGGATGTCGAGTTCCAACATGAGATACCAGAGTCGTCTGCCAAAGTTTTTTGGGTATTGTTCAGAGATCTGTAGCGATGACACCTTTTCCGGATCTCTATTCAAAGAACATTGTATGGCAAAATGGAGTAGTCGACCCATTGATCCTGGAGATGTGACTGTTACACAATCAGCATCCTCGGGTCCAAATGCTTCGTAGTAGTTTTTTAACAGAGCAAGTTGAAACATCCTTATCGAAACTTCTTTGAGTTTAGAAACTTCCTCCATACACTTATTGACACCTTTGATGACAGCATCCGTTACAGGATGTTGAATCATATATTGATCATCCTCACTTGTTAAAGATGTTAATGGTTTATCCAAGATAAACAATGACATTGAAGCGATTCTCATAACCAAGAGTAATAGTCCAGCGATCGAGCACTGTTTTCTCTTTTTGAAGTTGAACGCACCTCCAACGACGGTTCTTGCACCTACCAGACTGGTAACGTCTTTCTCAAAATCCTCTTTCCGAAGAATAGGACCAAATGACATTAGACCAATTTCAGAGTCAAAGAATCTATCAAACAAAAGCCATATCAGTCTATGATCTTTTAAGAATTCTTTAACCTCTGTTCCTAATGGAACGTTATCAGCTGGATTAACAAGAGATTGGAATGGTACGTGAGTATTTTCAGAATCAACATGGGCTGTGAATATCTTGGTGAACTCACCACCTTTTGGATGGTTAATTTGAGGCTGTCTCAATATCTTTTGTTTATTTGTCACAGAGATAAGCATTGTGTTAAGACATCTATCTTTTCTTATTAGTGACATCCATGTCAGTGCACCTCTATGCGTCATTCCTGGTGAAGCATATAGTTCATCATAAAAGTTGACAATATCATCTTCGGTTTCACCTTTGCTATCGCTGTTTATTCTTGATCTACTCTCGTGTATTGAGAACGTATGTGAACTCAGGATATCTGGTACATTGTCCTCGAAATCAACTTTCTGATGAGTCACATTTGAATGGAGTGCGGTTTCAAGTACTTTGATACGACTGCTCAACTCAGATAGATGATTCTCATAGAACTCTGACGTTTGATGGAGAGGTTGTGCAGTTGAATGGTTCTTCTGAGGAAGCTCTATCTCTTGCTTGCCCTTGTCTTCTCTTTGGTTATACAACAGCGGATCCAGATACGCTGTTTTATCACCGGTTTCAATGGCCCACTTTGACTCTTCATAGTGACAGCTAGAGGGCGTTCTTCTTCTCTGGCAAGCTCCACATATCGGTTTAACTTGGTCACACTAGATCAATAGTGTTAGTCTTCGATATGCTATAACCATTAGAATTGAGACAATAAGACTTACCTTGGTCTTCTTCTGCCGACAGACTAGACAGCTGCGCTGCACACGAATTCTTTTCCTCGCAGCTGATTGTTGATTCTCCCTTGGCGACATACTGGCAGTGCAAGCAAAGTGGCAAACACAGTATCTTGAATGTATGCAGAGATACAGGGATTCTGACAATGAAAGAGTTAGAATATGTCGCTTTCAGTCAGAGTAAAGTGTAGAGCATATATTTGGGAGGCAAATTGGTGATGATTAAGCGTTGTGTAGTACCTTTTACATGTAATTAGCTCTCACCTGTAAACCCCGTCCAGCAGCTGTTTTTTTTTTTTTTATTGTGACGTATTTTTTTTACTCTCTTAGGCGCGCTCGAGCCAGGCTTTAACGGGCGTATGCTAAATTTTACTTTTATCAGCTGCTGAACAGCGTCTTTGTGACAGCTAGCATTATATATAGTGGGCTACTGTACTACTGTCATATCATTGCCAGACAGATATTTCATAATAAGCTACTTCTAGAACCAATGAAATAGCTGGGTCATCATATAAGTGCACCCAATCCTGTGCCTTTGATGTGATGACTTATAATATATTTAGCTCATACAACAAAGGATTACGTCCTGCACGGTCTTTGTTGATAGGAAATTCCCAAAGGGGAAGTAAAGGCCGCTCGCGAAACCTCTGATACAGATTTTGATTGTATTATACAATCTGCTGCCCCGCTCAAAATGCTATCTCATGTGAATAGAGCTGGGTAGTGCTCTTAACAAATTTCTCTCTTGTAACTGACTACAGCGGTGTGAAACAGGAGTGATATAAATTACCGCAAATTATTTATGACTGGACGCTCCAATTATTAACCGTATTTGTAGTATTGTTGATGAGATCAATGGCAGACTGAGGTTGAGCGTCTGGACTTGAGTACATAGAAACTGGAACAATAGTGATAAGGACATTAATAATCCTCAGTCACTCAGAGGGCTGTAGGTCTGTAGACGAGAAGATGAGCTGCTAAAGAGAAAGTTTTAATATAACACCGTTTATAAATGCATGAAATATTGATCCATAGCCAAGCAAATCGCGAAATTACTCCCAGGCAGCTATACTAGGTGGCTCGAGAATCAGTCATAATATAACAGCCACTAGCTGTAGATGCACTATTAATGTGGTAAGATTCATTATTTCACTGGATTATAAGATCCTACGTAATAATATGACAGTTTTCCATGCTATCAGCTTGAGAGTCGATTGATGTTATATTTTCCTGATAGACCAGGTACAACACAGTATTTTGTATAGGGCTGAGTTCTTCGTACATCCAATAGTACCAATATATACGACCAGTACATTTGGTTTTCGCACATCAACAGGCAGATCCACAGATAACTTTGTTATCGATTATTTCATACAACATCTGAAAAAATCTGTCCCAGAGATCTTAGATTTGCCCAATCACAACACCAACTGATCATAAGAACTTCACTGTATCTTGGATGAACTAGGCGGCTCGTATATGCTCATATTGTGGAACCCAACTTACCCAAGACACTACCATAACATCAACTGTGACAAAGTGCCCACACTTAAATGCCTCATTCGTGGTAATTAAGGATCAAACAGCTTACTATCAGTCACCACACCATCACAACAACACCAACTAAAAGCTCAAGATGCCCATAAAGCTCAAGAGTAACGACGGTCCTCCCCCACCAAAACGGAAAAGAACAGCGACTTCGTGCTCTCAGTGCCGTAAGAAGAAAGTGAAGGTAAGTATTTATATCAACACCCAACATAAACATGGATTGACGACTAACAGACAACAACAAAAAAAAAGTGCGACAAGGGAAGACCTCAATGCGATGTGTGTCTCAAGAGCAGGATAGGTAACACTTGTGAATATCAAGAACCGTCATGGGACCAGGACATCACTTCCTTTAGTACAAGTTACACCACGGCGGCTTCTATTCCAATGGCTCATATCCAACTAAACACTCCACCTGTAAAGAACAGGTCCAATTCAACGTCATCCACAAGTAATGGCTCAGTCTCTACACAGAGAACTCCATCGATCACACAGTTCAGCCTTAACGTCTCCAATGGAGAGAAAAAAGCAAATATTCGTGCCGCTAGCATTAGCAACGGTGGTGGGATTGATTCGTTGCAGGGACAACTATCACACCGTCCTTCATATTCGGCAAAACAGAGCACACAGTCGCTTCCATCTTTGAACCAACAGTTTTTAATGATGAGTGATCCTGTTTCAAATGGTTCTCTACTACCACAATCTTCATCAACAGTAACAACAGTGCCCTCAACAGCACCAGCACCAGCAACTACATCTTTCAATCCACAGTTACTTCCATCAAAGCATCATGTTGAATATAACGAATCCAATGTGCGTAGGGGTATGCTTGGATTTAACGACACAAATGGTCTTTTGAATAGCTCTACTGGTCTTAATGGGAACTCAAATACTTTGTTATTAAACTTTGAGGATATGGTTATCAATTTCTATGATTATCAAGATCCTGTGCATATGAGAGCTGGAAGATTGGTGACATCTGGTCCATTGTCATTTGCGTCGATAACAAGAGGTGATCCGTATTTAAGAGTTTCATTGTTGAAATCAAGAAGAGATAAAAGAGAATATCCAACTGCTTCATTATCTTCGAATAATAACAATAATGCAATGGATAAAAAATTTCTGGTTAAACAGATCTTGATGGATAAAGAGAATAAAGATAAAAAAGTTGAAGAAGCATTTCAGAATAAACTATTGGAGAATGAAACGCTGGACGATTTCAAAGCTTCTGCAAAGGGTGAAATTAGACGTGAAACACAAGTATTTGCATCATCTGATTCTGGATCAGAAGCCATCTTAAAGATTGAAGAGACACTTCCTGAACAGAAATTGATGTGGTTGCTAGTGGATCAATTTTTTGGTAGTTCGTTGATCGTGTTCATGCCATTCATGACTGAAACTTTCTTCAGAGATAGAATCCAAGAGATCATCATGAAGAGAACCGATGAACCGATCAGGGTGAAAAAAATCAACATCAAGAGAAGATTCGATTTCGCATATATTGGAATGCTCTATATAATAATGAGATTGGCATATCTGAGTGTTATCAAGACAGATCACAACACACCAATTGAGAAATATATATTGAGCCATCCTATTGGTTTGAACTTTGTCAACATTGCACAACTATGTGTGAATCAATTCAGACTGCTAAGACGTGGTGTTGTGCCCGTTATTCAATGCGTTTTGATGATGAGAATGTATCATAAATATGCACCTGAAGAAGGTGATGGAAGTATTGGTGGTGATTCCGAGGTGTTTTTAGGGATGTTACTTCAAATGGCAAATTCTATTGGTATGAATAGAGATTTATCACATTCAAAAGAACTCACTGGTTTACTTCGTTTGACAAACGTTTGGAGATTTGTATGGCATGAACTTGTAAGTCTGGATATTGAACAGAGTATGATGAGGGGAAATCCATTACTTATCGATGAAAATAGTTTTGATACAATGTTACCTAGTCTAAGGTCAGAAGAATCAAATCTTCAAATACACAATCTATTGGAGTGTGCAGTACAAAATTTTGAAATTACGGATGAAATTAACCAATTGGTTAGATCCATATTGAGAGATATTCTTAATATAAGGAAACCTTCTAGGGTATCTGATCTGATGCAAAAGACAACAAGGCTGGAAGTCTATATTGACACTAATTTCCATTCTTTGGGATCAATCTTAAAGATGCCTATCACGAATATAAAGCAGAGTGCATTAAAGACCCATAAGTTTAAACATTACGTTGAATTAAAGACAACTTTGTATACGATCTATTATCAGATTTTTCTCCGTTGTCCATCAATGAATATTCCATTGATGATGAAGATGTGGGAGATCGTTTGTGAGCTTACCCCGATTGCATATTTCTTGATATCTGCCAATAACGGTAAAAGGAACTATTTTGAAGAGATCTTCGGTAAGAATGCACAACTTTTGTTGATTCCAACCTTTCTGGATGCACTTCATAAACTATCGAGAGTATGGATTGCATTTATTCTAAGATGTTTGGATAGCAAGTATAACTATGAATCTTCTGAGAAAGGTGAGATTATCTTGAGGATCTTAAAGAGGTTGTTTGAGAATTTCAATTTAATCCGTGATGCGTTCACTATAATGAGTTCGGTATATTATCATGCATGGAGAAATTGGAAGAACATTGATTTCTTCTCCGATTTACTCAAAGAAGAGAAGAATAATGTTATGGATAAAAAGGCTGCAGTTAACAAAGATTTCAAAGATGTCCCAGATGAAGTTAACCATTATCTTGCTATTCCAAAGAGGAATGAACTCTATGAGATGAACCAATGGCAATTGGAACAACTATTTGAACTTGTTAGCTCCAAGAGATTTGAAGAACCATTATTGGGGCTTTTGAACACGCGTTCTAGCAAAGTGTATAACACACCTGGAGCAGCTGGTCAATTTGATAATGTGAATACAGCTTCAGCTTCAAATGTGACAATAAAACCTGGGGAACCTGAACAGATGCGCATTCCAAACAACATTGGTACAGACGAAGGATCAGGTTCGTTGTTAAGCCCAGCAACATCGTGTACTCCACCTCAAGGATTCCATGTCAATCCTAATGTTTTGTCGAATACCGAGGTGGATTTACTCTGGTTCCAGATGATGACAGGTACAGAAGACCCATCATCCGAGCAAGTTCAGGCGCTGAACGACTCACCTAATTTCTCGCAGAGCTCTGCTTCTGCTCAGCAGCTGATGGGAGAAGAACACCAGGGAATTGCTGATTTGGATAGATTGATCGGCGGTGTATCATACGACATATTTGGCGATGGGTTCTACAACTTATATTAGTACAGTGATAATACAGAACAACTGGTTGGTGTAATATATGACTGTTAACATCGTACAACCCCCAAACTGGCAGTGCTACCCGTAAAACGCCGCGATGCGCCTAAATTTTTTTTACCCCGGATCCCTACAAAATTTGGCAAGTTTGCACGCTAAAATGCAGCGGAGTCCCGTTGGATGACAGATTTGATGCGTAATGTGTGCGTTTTGAGAGGGGGAGGGGTGGCCCTGGCAGTGCTGGAGCAAAGGAGATTTATTCCAACTAATAGATACCTGCTGCTGCTGCTGCTGTTGCTGCTGTTGTTCACAGTTCTGATATGTATAGATCAACATAACCCGGACACCCTCTACATCTGTGGACGAACCTACTAGCAAACGGATTCGGTTGCGACTCGGCAAGTAGATGTCACAATCTGGGGCAGACAACGGACTGGAGGAAGTATTCATCGTATTTGATCACGTCAACTATGTGGAGGTACATCGATAAACTTGTATAAAAGGGGGTTAGGATGCCTCTTGCTTAATTAGCTTACATCGTCTCACAATGTGACTAGTAGGATACACAGCACGCTACATCTACAGATCATTACCAGCAAGTTATACCATGTCTAAGATCACAGTCAAGAACCCGATCGTCGAGATGGACGGCGATGAGCAGACAAGGATCATCTGGCAACTTATTCGTGACGAGTTGATCCTTCCATACCTCGACATTGACCTCAAGTACTACGATCTCTCCATTGAGAATCGTGATAAGACTGACGATAAAGTCACCGTGGACAGTGCCGAAGCAACTTTAAAATATGGAGTTGCAGTAAAATGTGCCACTATTACACCGGATGAAGCTCGAGTTGAAGAATTTCATTTGAAGAAAATGTGGAAATCACCTAATGGTACAATCAGAAACATCCTTGGAGGTACTGTTTTTAGAGAACCAATTGTCATTCCAAGAATCCCTCGTATCATTCCACAATGGGAAAAGCCAATCATTATCGGTAGACATGCATTTGGGGATCAATATAGAGCAACAGATGTATTGGTTCCAAGTTCTGGTGAATTGAAATTAGTTTTCAATCCAAGTGACAAATCTGAAAAATCTATTGAATGGCCAGTTTTTAACTTTGATGGTTCAGGTGTTGCATTAGCAATGTATAACACTGATGAATCAATTGAAGCATTTGCACATGCTTCTTTTAAATTGGCATTGGAGAGAGATATGAATCTTTATTCAACAACAAAGAACACTATTTTGAAGAAATATGATGGTCGTTTTAAAGATACTTTTGAAGGTCTTTATGAATCAACGTATAAATCTCAAATGGATGCAAAGGGAATATGGTTTGAACATCGTTTGATTGATGATATGGTTGCTCAAATGTTAAAATCCACCGGTGGTTACATAATTGCGATGAAGAACTATGATGGTGATGTTCAATCAGATATCGTTGCACAAGGATTTGGTTCTTTAGGTTTGATGACTTCGGTCCTGGTGACTCCCGATGGTAAGGCCTTTGAAGCAGAAGCTGCACACGGTACGGTCACAAGACATTACAGACAACATCAGCAGGGTAAAGAGACTTCGACCAATTCCATTGCATCGATATTCGCATGGACCAGAGGTCTTATTCAAAGAGGTAAGATCGATGAGACTCCGGAAGTGGTCAAGTTTGGTGAGCTTGTTGAACAAGCGACATTGGATACTGTCCAAGTTGACGGTAAGATGACCAAGGATCTAGCACTTGCAGAAGGAAAGACCGACAGATCTTCGTATGTCACCACCGAAGAGTTCATTCACGCTGTTGCTGAGAGAGTCCAAAAGCAATTCTCTGCCCTCTCTTGAGGCACATGTCTCTCATATTTATATATTATACCTATCAACGACTATTTGTTCAAAAGAGCTGTAGATTTTATGCTGTCCGGTTCAACCCCATCACGGCACTATCTCCGGAGTTCGAAACCCGTGCGTGGCGTGCTCTTTCTTTCTTTTGCTGTAGCTGCTATAAAAAGCTTCCCCAGTGCTCGATCGTCCCACATACAACAACAATTATTACTCACACTGCAACGTATAACACCGACATACACAATTTACAAACAATAACTAACAGCGTAATGAGCGAAGAGAAACCACTGGTTTGTAAGTGTCAACACCATTGTCATTGTCTCTCAAATCTCATACTAACAGGCAAAACAGTCGCGCCAAAGACCTACCAATACGACAAGGACTCATTGAATATCGATCAAGTTGGTGAAGATCCAATCATTCAATTCAAAAACTGGTTCGATGAGGCTACAAAGACCGAAAAGATCCCAGAATGTACAAACTTCTCGACAGCAGAGCTTCCTTCGGGAAGAGTGTCGAATCGTGTTGTCCTTTTCAAAGAACTTGACCATAAGGGATTTGTCGTGTATTCCAACTGGGGATCATCAAAGAAGGCCAAGCAGATCAAGAGTAATCCACAGGCTGCACTCACTTGGTTCTGGCCATCGTTACAACGTCAAGTGAGAGTAGAGGGTAAAACGGAGTTTGTTGACAGAAAGGAATCTCAGACATATTTTGATACCCGTCCAAGAGGTTCAAGAATCGGTGCATGGTCATCTCCACAATCCACGGTGCTTGCAAACCGTGAAGAGCTCGATAACGTCTACGCTGCAAAGGAAAAGGAGTTTGAAGGACAAGAGGAGATTCCATGCCCTGATTTCTGGGGAGGACTCAGAGTGGTCCCCTTGGAGATTGAATTCTGGCAAGGTCGTCCTAGTAGATTACACGATCGTATAGTGTTTAGAAGAGAAACGGAGAATGATCCATGGGAGATTGTTAGAATTGCTCCATAATGTTAGCGTATATATATATACATATATCATGAGATATGATATCACTTGCTCTCTAACACTTGTAAGATTTCCTCGATCTGCTCATTCATCGAAGGATTAGACCTATCAAATTTTTGTAATGCCAGTATGATTATGGATATTTCTTGTTCATGGAAATATTTTCTGATACGAGGTGTCTTGGTATATATCACTCCGTATAACAATGCAAAATATGATGATATTGAAGTTGTATCAGTGTCGTAGTTAAAAGATACAGAGTACAATTTTTGTAGTTTGTCTGAATCTTGAAGTACAACTTTAAGACAATCGGGATCTTCAACAAGATTTATCAAAAGACCAATACATAACAATTGAACTTCTTCATTGTCTGTACTAAGAGACAGATCGATATATCTCATAGCAATATCACTTGTGAATTTGAATTTTTTCAATGACATCAATATTAACACTTTGATTGATAAAACCAATGATTTGTCATTTGATATAAAATCGTCATGCCGTAAAATTATAGTCTTTGTTATATCGTTGAACAATGGATGGTAACTCTCTGTAAGATAGCTTTCATAAATGATCATTAACATATCAAATATCTCATTATCGACTTCATTATCATTTAACCCCTCAAGAATTTGATGAGACAATGACAACAGTTCATCGTTTATTATCCCAATATTTTGAGCCATAAGCTTCATTGCAAAATATTTAGAGGTATATTTCTTATCAAATTGTCCTATCCATTCTTTATACAATGATTTGACGATCTTTGTGGTCTTGAGAGGTATGCTCGACTCATTAATGGTTAATGTCTTGACCAATATGTTCATCTGTTCAACATCTGATATCTTTTGTTCCAAGGTAGTCAATATAAAGCCTAATACGAACGATACGGATGGATCCTCATAGTCATAAATTTTCAATAGATCAATATCCTGTTGCGATCTCCATATCTTGACAAATTCCTTGTCAAAAAGCTTCATTGCAAGTTCTAATAAACTTGATAATGATGGTTTCTTTATTATCCCATCAAGTATAAATGTCATTTCATCTGCATATTTAGCATTTGAACCTTGTGCTCGTAAATTTGCAATTGATCTCAATTCATCCCTTGGATCGCTCATTGGATTGTTTCCATCGTTTATTGAGTCGTTATAGTCGTTATCATCATCTTCATCATCTTCTTTCTCCTCTTCCGTGTTCGTTGACGTAATCTCTCTATCCTTAACAGACTTCCTTATCAGATAACTCCGTTGGAGGCCATAGGTCCTCGTACTTCTCTTGATCTGAGGAGATGTGGGTATCGTTTCTTTGTTAGGTTTTTTACTCTCTTCAGTTTCCTGCTTAGCTGTACTTAGCTTCTTCTCGTAAAATTCCTCTAGCTGGTTTCTCTCTGGGTCAACTTCATCTGCTTCGGATTCTAATGATATTTTCAGCGTTGATCTTTTCTTCACCGGCTCGTTCATATCTGCTAGAAAATCCCATTCAGAGGCCACAGCAGATGTCTTTTCCTCCTTAAGCGCATCTTGCAGCCTCTTGGTGACCGGTGAAAGCCTTATCTCATCGACCCTTCGACTCTTCAAATCCCTTAGCTTTGGCGATAATGACGGAGACCAGCTTGGTTTGGTCTCTGATTCCACAAAGAACTTGTTCAACTTCGGAGACTGCGACTCCTTCACTACTTGTCTCTTTCTAGCAGGTGATGATATCGGAGTCTTGGGGCTCTCCGCTCCATAATTGGGCGAACTGCTCAACATCTTCCGTATACGCGGGCTTCGTCTTGGGTCTGAAGACGCGACATCGTCTGGTTCTGGCGTGTCTTCTGACCAGTTCGGATGCTTCTGCGGTGATAGCTCCACGGACTGCTGGAGTGTACGTGGTCTTCTTCTCGATGATCTACCATACACAACCGGCTGCTTGATGGCCATCCTCGGTGTGGATGTTTAACAAGCTCTAACAACTTTTTGCTCAACAAGTGTGAAGATCTGAAAGTTATCCCCATACGCGAAAACAGAAAAAGATGTGAAGTGAAATAAACACGAACTATCACTCACACATCCATATCCCAAACAACATACTGAAAGCTGAATAGTGTGCTCACAAGATGTACGGAGACCTGGCGAAGAAGCTGGTCGTAGAGGCCAAGAGAACTCAGAATCTGGACCAGCTCTCGATCTTCCACGATGAACTTATACGCTCCATCACCAAAGAGACCAAAGAACTCGGAAGAATAGCTGAACAGGCCAGTGAAGAGACGATGACGAGAGAAGAGTTATGTCACTATTTCGTTGCACATTTGGCAATGCGTCGTAACAAGAGATGTATGCTTGCATATGAGAGGCTACGATCGGAGAAGATGGACAGAATGGCCTGGGAAAATAGAGAACCGGACATTGCAAATCATAACGAGTTGGACTATTTCAAGTCATATTCCGAAGTGTTGATCAACTACAAGAGTGCATTCCCAGAAGTTGACTTAACAGGTTCTTTGGAACCTCCAAGCGATGTGTTTATAGACGTCAGAGTTCTTAAGGACGCAGGTGAGATACAAACAGAGTACGGAGTGTTCAACTTGACGAAGGATTCACAGTTCTTTGTAAGGAAGGCAGACGTCGAAAGACTCATACAACAAGGGTATCTACAAAAGATTTGAAAAAACTGTCATTAATCACATGAAATTGAACTCGGAACTCTGAGATCTAGCAGCCATCTTGGCCATACGTAACATTTTCTCCTTACCGTTCTCCTTCTTCTTCTTTGTTGCTCCACTGTTTGATTTACCACCGAGATTCTTTGGTGTTTCTCTTAAACCAAAACTTTTTGCCAAATGTCCCAAATGTAAAGTCTTGACGTTGAAGACATCTCTCTCGGATGATAAATGTGTTGCATATGCTCTGATATGACTCGTGAATGCTCTAGCAGCTTTATCGTGTGCAGTTTGATCTTCTAATAACCATCTTTCAACGTTCAAATGCCATGTCGTTGCATCCATATCCCATTTAGAACCAAATCCAACCTTTAATAGATCTTCATATGACTTATGTTGAACACCATGAGGATGGTAATGTGCAATCTTATCCAAATATTTCTCTTCTGTAGGTAATAAGAATAGCACTGAACGTCCAGATTTACCTGCTCTTGCTGTACGACCGATTCTATGAAGATGATCCTCTGTAGCGAATGGTGGATCATATTCAATAACTGTTGAAATATAAGGAAGATCTAAACCTCTTGAAGCAACATCCGTACAGAACATTATAATATGTTTATCTTCTGGTGCTTTAGAGAAGGCAGAAAGTGTTGAAGTACGTAGTTGTTGTGATAATGAACCATGTAGTTTGTAAACTACTGCATTTTCTGAAAGTAATGGTGAAGTTAACACTGTGGAAATGTCATCAGCTTCACGGTCATCCCCTTCTTTGTTATTCAACTTCTTTCCATCTTTTGCAAACACAGAGAAGTGAAAGTCAACAGAATCAGAACATGAAAGGAAAATCATCGTTCTTGAGCCTCCTTCTTTCTTCGTAATCTCCTTGAGCACCGAGGACAATGCAACAAGTCTCAATTTTGGAGGAACAACACACACCTGTTGAAGTAGTTGATCTGGTGCTGCAATGTTCTCCATCAGCTCAACGTCTTCCATGTCGGGCACGGAGTTCGGATTGACCATCTCAGCATCCTGTAGAGAGATCTCACCGAGCTTCTTCACGTTCGGCTTGATCGTGGCAGAACAAAGAACGTTACATCTCTTTGTTGGTAGTGTTGGATACATCTTGAGCGTGGCACTGATACGTGATGTCTTTGTGATATCATCCAGGATCTTTGCAATTGTTTCTTCGAATCCAAGTTCCATCAACTTATCACCTTCATCCATGATAACCCATCTGATGTTGGAAAGGTCCAATCTTTCAGTGTTTTCGATGTGGTCGGCCAATCTACCAGGTGTTGCAACAAGGATGTTAACACCTTTCCTTAGTCTTGCCTTTTCAGATTTCTTCTTTTCACCACCAATGACAATACCAGGTACGATTCTATGACAACAGTGTGATAACGTTTCTATCACGGAGTAGATCTGTGTAGCCAACTCTCTAGTTGGTGCCAGGATAAGTGCGAATATACCACTTGTACGACTCAAGTCTTTAACATCCATCAATTTTTGGAAGATCGGTAACACAAAGGATAGAGTCTTACCTGAACCTGTCTGGGCCTGGACAAACAAATCTCTTTCTCTTTCTAGTAGACGAGGAAGCACAGATCTTTGAATCTTTGTTGGATGTTGCAATTTCATATGTTCTGTAAGTTGTCTGGTTAACACGTCATTGAGCCCAAGACCATCAAACGTCGTTGAATCCTTCAATGGCGCGTTCGATGCATCGAGCGATTCCATCTCTTGGTCGTATTCTCTGGTGGCCATCTCAGGCTTTGAGGTGAATAACGAGGACACATATGTATTGTTCTTACCAGCGATACCTTTACCCTCCACGAATCTTGCCTGTTTCGATGGTCCCTTTTGGAAATCGTCGTTCTTTGGAGCAGATCTCTTTCTCTGTGGCACTCCGTCTTTCATTTCGATGGGAGTGGAATTGACACCTGTACCGAGGGTCTTTATTGGTGTTGGTTTTGGTACCTTCTTCACACCCATTGCCTGAAGTTGTACTTTCCGACGGTCTTTCCATTTACCTCCGACGACTTTTGCCGTTCTCTTCTTCACTGGCCCAGCAGAGGCACCAGTGTCAGGAGCAATGTTCAGAAACAGATCGTCGTCCATGGTTCTGTTTAAGCTGTTGTGTGGACTAATTAACTTGTTCTCTTGATCGCTTATGCACTGGATATATAGTAACTACAGAATATTTATTTATTTACCTCATCGCAAAATTTTCCCAGCCAAATTAAAATTTATCTTACATCATCAAAATTTATCTGCGGCATATGTATACAGAAATTGGAGTCTTATGTTTCTTTTCAACTATGTGACAGATTGGAATTGTGAAAGCCAGTCATTGTGCAATAGTTCAGCCCACAGATTAATCACATAATCTATCCACCATCACAATGAAGGAAGTGCGAAGGCTCTCACCGCCCACCTCCGAGCTAAAGAAGCTAAGCATGTTTGCTTTCTTCTCCATTGTTGCATTTCTGGCCCGCAAGGCTCTGATAAACCTCACAACTTATGACGGTTCATACCTCGGAGGAGTCGTATGGAGTAACTTTGGTGCTTGTATCATCATGGGTATGTTGGCCAATAGTACGGATCTATGGAGTGACTACACTCAAAAGGGTGACTCTCTGATCTACGCTGCTGCGACTACTGGGTTCTGTGGCACTTTTTCATCCTTCAGCTCTTTCATACTTGAATCTTTCCTCAAGAGTGCAAATTTAAAACCAAACACAGATTATGATTATCCTACAGCCGGATATGGGGTAATGGAATGTCTCAGTGTGATGATAACGCAGATGTCAATATCCATTGGTGGGTTTACATTGGGTAAACATCTCGTACAAGAGTTTTATGATCCACCTAAACTAAGATATGTAAACACATTGGAAAATGTCCTAGTGCTCAGTGGTATAATATCATGGATCGCTGTTATATGCCTAATGTCCGTATCATCGTGGAGATCATGGATGTTTGGAGCATTGATCTCTCCAATAGGATGTTGGATACGTTATTATCTCGGTAAATGGCTGAATCCTAAAAATAAGAATTTTCCCCTGGGTACATTTATCGCTAATGTCATTGCTACTGTTATATTGGCAATTGTTGTATTACTACAAAGAGGTTTATTGAACAATGGTTCAAGGATTGTTACTAAGACTATCTCATGTCAAATTCTGGAAGGATTTGAAGACGGTATTTGTGGTGCTTTATCCACTGTTAGTACATTTGTAATGGAATTACATACGTTGAAGACCAAAAGAGCATATATCTATGCATTTACAAGTCTTGCTGTTTCATATTGTCTTATGGTCTTGATCCTTGGTTCATATAGCTGGTCTGTGGGAATCACAGACCCCATTTGTTAGATGATAGGGCAATGTCAGTAATTCTTGTTTTTTTGTTATCCGTCAATTGTTTATGATACACTCACAATAAGGGGGGAAGAAAGAAAAGGTTGGGAAAACGTCCTCTTCCAGGGCCAAGATCCATAGTTTATTGCATGTCCCCCAAATCAGGCCAATGTCTTGTTGATATCCATGTTGCTCATCATCGATCCTGAAGAATTATCGTCTCTGATCGATTATCTAGAATCCGACGTGCACACGCTCAATCGACGATATACACTGATCACAACGCTCAATGGACCGTAATCACAATCCATCCTGGTTGAGCCCTTCATCATATGAGGCATCGACAGAGATAATATTTCCCTCTAAGGTGATTGAATAAAGCAACAAATTGGAATGAAACAAAAGAGATCAACTTTTGATGTCATTGCTAAAAAGTTCCCCTATATCTTCAAGAAATACAAACTCATTGTGTGTTCTGATGGTTCAAGATCTCACAGGAGATAAGCACTCTATGGTGGGCTATTTACAAGAAGATATAACACATTCCCCTTCAACAGCTCTCTGTAGATCCTTTTGTAAATAACTCCTCGTATGACTCGAAAGGCTTTTTATTACCAACTTCGCCAATGAAGAGTGAAGAGGGAAAAAACAACCATTTGAAAAAAAGGGAAGAGGATAGAGGTTAAACAGGAGAAGATGAAGACATTTAACTGAACAGATGGATAAAGAGAAAAAAATCAGCATAAGAGTTTGAATCTGTTTATGATGATGATAAAGAGAGACATTATTACCGCTATGCAGCTTCTCAGCTGCATCAAAGACCATTCATCCTCGATGAGACTCTTATGTGTTTTTTGGAAGATGGATCCGGGACATTGTATCATCACCGTATAAATATGATGAAGAACTAACAGAACACAATACATTCTATATAGTTAGCTTCTTTTTGTAAGGTAATTCATTCCTCATCAAATACAACGACTTGGAATGAGGAATTGATACGTCCTGATCTTCCACGGTATACTAGTCCACTAAATGACAAGTACTGCTCCTATGGACGATGTCACGCGTTGGTAATAACTTCATCTTTCGATTCTAAGCCTGTGCTCTATATATGTTTGTGTCTCTCTTGGAAATCACCATCGTGTCAAACTTCAACGAACTCTATCATCGCCAATTCTCAACACGCATCTGCAGCTTCGAAGACGGTGTCTGGGTGTGTGGTGTCTGAAACAGGCAGTCAGAGAGGCAGTTACCAAGGTTGTTGATCCACATGTCCGTTGTTGATGGAGGAAATATGTTCGACTAAGTAAAAGCAGAGTGGTATTCCTGCTGTCAAGGACCAGCAGAACGAGGTTCATTCCATCTCACAGATTGGAGAACTCAAAAGCCAACAAAGACGGTTCAATCTCCTCATACATTGGCCTTGGTCTCAGGTTGCAATTATCAGAATCAGTAGAAGACCCATTGAAATTGGAAGACGACTTGTCCTCTTTCCAATGCTTCAAAGTGTGAGTTCTATTGTTCCCACTTCGGTATTTATTTTCCATCTCAGTTTGGCTTATGTCATCAACGCGATAACTTCCTCGCGTTCTCCAAATTTGTACGTTTGTTTTGATTTCGCTAATTAGAGAAGAAAGATCAAGATCCACAGAAGCACGGTGAGATCTGAGATCCAGGCCCATAGAAGCGCGTAAAAGGCGAAGCGGTTTGTGTTAAACTCAAGTAAGCTCAAGTGGTTGTGAAGACCGATTTATATGACCGATGATCCCCGCGGTAGTATGGCTGATGGCGATGGTTCTGATGACGGTGACGCATTTCATGGGGATGTTGACGTGGTTCATCATGGACTAACAGCAGAGATAGATGAGAGAGATTCTCCTGATAGTGACTGTATCTTAGAAGAGATCGTGGTATTTGACTCTGAAGAAGATGAAAATGACCCGTTTCAGGAGTTTATGAAGATCCATTCGGACCCGCTACGTGGGTCCAATGTACGACGAACGAACGATAGATCGTCAACAGTGCCCTCTTTAAAGCCATCAGAGAATACCATCAAAAGGGATCACGTACTGGATGTAAAAGACTTCACACAGGTCACAGTTACAGATACATCTGATCTCCCAGCTTCCACACAAATGACTGCAGAGACCAGTTTACTCAGATCAACTGACCAAGAGACCCTGTGTCTCGATGATGATAGTGACACTACTGTCCAATTGCTAGATATGATAACAGAAGTTGTGAACGATCCGATATATTCACCTGGAAGGATAAATTCTTTGATAACTCGGAATAATGGGTCACTTAACTCATCACAAGAATTTGAGCTGTTGGGCATTGAGAAGGAAATCAAAGCAAGATCTGTTATGCATCCAATTGCTACTAAATCTGAAGTACATGAGACAACTACGAATGTTACACATATCAGTTCAAATCATGATAATCAGAGTCTTGCTGAATCTGCTTTAAAAAATAAACCGGTAAGAATGGCTCCTTATAGAGTTGGGCTATCCAAAAGAGCTAGGGTGCAGCGTTTGCATCCATACTTGAAGAATAAGAGTAAATACTGAAGATGGTGATAAATTTAATTGGGTTATATGGCTATCAAACCCAATATTTATTTTAATGACGTAACGATTTAATGAGTTTATAAAATTAACATATTTGTTGTATTTTGACGTAGTGACATTATCTCTGATTTTGTGGCTGTTATAAGCACAGCTTGCGCCTGAAACTATAAATTATTATAATAGGATGAAAATATCAATCAGAAGCACCGAGGGAAGTTCAACATGACGCTTCATTATAACTTCTTCATTGCACAATATGATCTCCACTAAAGAGAACGATCTGATATTCATTACCCCACAAGGATCACCTCTGAAATCTTCTTCTCGTCATTCACATACTCCTTTATCTCCTCGTCGTCAGCCACTTGGTATAAGAAGTTCATCATCCATCCAAACATCGCCACAAAGATCAAGATCTCAATCAAGTTCACCACGACGTCTAAGAACAGGTTCAAGACCTAACAGTTCGATACAAGATCAAACATCATCATCATTAGAACTGTCAAATGTTGTAATAGTTGGAGATCTGAAATGTGGTAAATCGTCATTGATTCATACATATCTCTCTCAAAGAATAACACAGCTGCCAGCAGAATCCTCTCCATTTGAAACATTTGATAAAATTATTCATTTCAATAATTCCAAGAGTGTCAAGTTAACCATCTGGGATTTCCCAGGAGATGAATTCTTTGATAGATTTAGACCGCTAGGATATACCGGTTGTAAAGGTGTGATCCTTTGTTTTGATATTGCTCGGATAGAGACACTTCTTAGTATCGAAGAGCGATGGATACCAGAATTAGAGAGACATTGTCCTGATTCTCAACGAATCCTTGTTGGAATCGGCTCAGATCTTCGATTAGACCATGAATTTGTGAAAACTATACCGAGCAAAGTCTATTGTAAGCAAGTTGCTGTGAAGAACAGATGTGAATACTTGGAGTGCTCTTTGAAGAGCAATAGAAGTTATTCCAAGGTGTTTGAGATGATGGCTTTGAAGCTCAATGATGATAAGAAAGAAGGACCGTTGGGTTCTTTGTTAATCAACGGAACACCTTTGAAGAAAATAGATACTTCACAGTCGACTCAGACGAATAGAAGCTCGACAACGTCACCACGCAGAACTTCGTATACAAAGAAAAGCGATAAGAAGAGAAGTAGTAGACTAGGAGATCACCGGTGTATAGTTATGTAACCAATACATTGTCCTATTTTGGATCGTTGTTGTTAGCATCCACCTGTTCTTGTTCATCGTTTGTGGGTTCTGTAACCTCTGAACTCTGTTCTTGTGTTTGTTGTTCTGGCTCTTGTTGCTGAGCAGCTTGTGGCCTGAGCTCCTCCATCTGAGCTAGTCCATCGTAGAAGTTTGCCCACAGAGTAGCCACGCTCTCGAATTCTTTACCCACGGCTATCGTCCCCTCCAGTGATCTGTTCAACGCGTTGATGTTGTTGAGAACAGACTCCATTGAGGCCGCTATGTCGGCGACTAGGAGATCGCGCTGCTTCTCGAAGTATGTCAGTGGTTTCTTCTCTTTGGACATTGTCAGCAATTGTCCGATGGTATCGGGTGTGGTGGATCTGATGAGTCTGAGACCGTGTTTAGTTGTTGATGTTTTGACTGTTGTTGTTATTGTTGTTTTCGTGATTTCTTAGGCGATGTTGGCACTGGTTGGGGCACTCGCCATGTAAAAAAACATGATGAGCTAGCTTCTATAGTAAAGTCTTCACAGTTTGAAATGACGAAACGAAGATTAACCCGAATCCCTTCAGACAACTACTGAGCATATTGATGTCATTTCCTTGAGTATGCTGACTTTGTCCATGGAGGGAAGATCAGGTATAGTCGAGCATTGACAACCAGTAAGCTCGTACTAAAGTGCTGTCTGTTCAGTCAAATGATTCTTGAACGTGAAAATAAATAACCATAGGCATTTGACTCTAAAACCAGCACTCACATTGGAATTTATAATCGATAATATATGTACTGAACTGTAGGCAGTAGTAGTAGCTCCAGTTTAAAGTACTGGTACAACATAACCTTGTCTGATATGACATATTCTGGTATAAAGCTTTCTGCTATGCAAATGCTCCATCACATTTGAATTTTTGTTAAGCGGTTGGCTATAAAAAATTCATTCAACACTAAACATTTGTTCCTCAAAAGCTTTATAAACAGCTCCAGCTCCAGGAGGCTAGAAGTATTAGAACAATATGCTCTTCAGCTCTGCATTAGTACGAAGAAGGCTAACATCTCTGTCCAACAAGTCCTTTATATGGGACTTTTCTAATTCGTTATCCAGTGTCTCTGTTATTGATAGCTCATCGCTGACTCCAAAGTTCTTTGAGACGAATATGCTCCAACCTCGAAGTATACCCATCAACAGAACACTGATACTGAGAAAGTCAACTAAGAAGAAGTTCATAAGGAGAAGAAGACAAAAACCTGTTGATCCTGTATCAAGTAGTGGTATCACACAATATGAATTGAATGTCTTGAGGGATCAATACAATATAACTTCACAAATTTCAGATGATACCATCAATCATTATTATGATAGAGATAACTATAAAATTGTGGAGAATTTGGAGATTATACATGTGCTTAGTACCGGTGTTGGAGTAGGTATTTGCTCTATGGAAGGAACTGATGCTAACTTCAAGATGTGCGTATTAGTACCATATACCACAACAGGTGATATAGTTAAGGTTAAATTAAGACAACATCATACTTTATACGCTGAGGGACAAGTTGTTCAAATGATCAACCCATCTTTTATCAGAAAAGATGATTCATCCATACGGTGTAAACATTTTGGAAATTGTTCTGGATGCCAATTACAAATGTTGTCTTATGAAGAACAATTGAATTTCAAGACCAATGTTGTACGGAACGCCTATCAACAATTTGGATTTAAAGTTGGTGGATTACCTTTACAGAATACTGTTTCATCTCCTTTGGAATTTGGATATAGAACAAAGATAACTCCTCATTTCGGCTCAAGAAGAGATAAGATCACATTAGGTTTTGAGTCCACCAATAAAAAGTTATTTGATTTAGATCATTGTGAAATTGCTTCAGATGTCATTAACAAAGGCCTGGAGCAAGATAGACCAAAGTTGGAAGATATTGTAAGGAAATACAAAAAAGGTGGAACTGTGCTGCTAAGAGACAAATCTGTTGATGGAGTACAAGGTTATACCACTGATCATACTGAGATCATCACACAGCAGATTGGACAATATAGGTTCCAATTTCCTGCCGGTGAGTTCTTCCAAAATAACAGTACTATCCTTCCGATACTTCTTGATCATATCAGAGCTGAGATCGACCCTTCAATACATAGGAATCTAGTGGATACGTACTGTGGATCCGGATTTCTCGGTATATCTTTGAGCAATAACATTAAGAGATTGATAGGAATCGAGATCTCCAAGGGAAGTTTGGAATTTGCTCAAAGGAATGCCGATCTGAACAACGTCAAGAACTCGCAGTTCCTATTGGGTTCGTCTGAAAAGATATTCGAAGGTCTAGATGACTTTGATCCAACAGAGACCGTTGTTATACTGGATCCATCTCGTAAGGGTTCTAATCACGACTACTTGGCACAACTGTCACAGTTCAGGCCAAGTCTGATCGTCTATGTCTCATGCAATGTCCATAGTCAAGCTCGTGATCTCCAATATTTCATCAATGAAAGTGTTAATGGATCACAGTATGAGATTACAAAGGTTAGAGGTTATGATTTCTTCCCACAGACGAAACATGTGGAGTCACTTGCAGTATTGCGCTTGAAGTGATATTACTCTATTTATTTAGCATTTCCGACTAGCATGGTGTGCAGTTATGTAAATAGCACCATCATCCATGAGTTGAACAGTCATACAAAACATCGTTGCTTGCGTAGCCGTTGTGTCACCCTGAGCTGATCTCACAACATCAGCAGATAATTTCCCCCGTGCGTGTTACTTACACCACAAGCGGAAAATCTTTTGTATGGCGGAAAAATGATCAAAACCTAATATTTAAGTAAGGGTATTTGTTATCCCTTTACGCCGTATTATACCCTGATAGAACTCCTCCTTCTTGTTTGACCCCATCAGAAACTCCCGACGATGGACTTATCAAAAGATCTATCATCTCTGTCGCTGGACACCAGCCAGGATCCAAGCCTGCACATCGAGCAATCCGGCGAGGATGACTACGACGACACCTTATCCCATTCAACCAACTTCTCCTACGCTGAAGAGAAGACGATCCATGAAGAAGACGCCAAACTAAGGGCCTTTGAAGAGATCCCAAGACAGAAGGACTCGCCAAAGAGATCCAGACGTCCGTCGTCTGCTGAATTCGCACATCCTCCTCCTCCACCGGTCACTAAACCTGGTAATCGGAAAGGTTCATTTGCCAAATCTTCAGCCAGACCTCTAAGATTGTCAAATACCTATAAATTGGGTGCTATCCAGGAACATGATCACGAAGCAAATGAAACTCCATCCCCAGAACTCGTCCAGCTCTATTCTGAGATCAAGAAATGCCGTGAGCTGAGAAGAAAATATCAAACAGCCTCGTTCCAATACCCTGAACAAAACCCAAAGAACAAAGACGGTTGGAAGATCTATCCACATCCACCTAAACCGACATACAATAACAAGAAGATCCTTCCGGATCTGATGCAACCGGACTCAAAGACTTTTGATCTGAACTCATGTGAAATCCCTGAAGCCGATACCGAGGTCTCTTTCACCAGTAACTCCGATGATGTCCTTCAATTCATTGACAATGAAGGTAAGACTTTAGCACCTGATGTCCCTACTCTAAGAGATTATTATATGGATATGGAAAGACTCATCACAGTTTCATCCGATGGACCAGCTAAATCGTTTGCATTCAGAAGATTACAATACTTGGAGGCTCGTTGGAATTTGTATTATCTGTTAAACGAATACGAAGAAACCAGTGTAAGTAAAAAAAATCCACATAGAGATTTCTATAACGTTAGAAAAGTGGATACTCACGTTCATCATTCTGCGTGTATGAATCAGAAGCATTTGTTACGTTTCATAAAGCATAAGATTAAAAACCATCCAACTGAAAAGGTTATCTTTAGAGACGGTAAAGTCCTTACTCTTGATGAAGTGTTCAAATCTTTGGAATTGACTGCATATGATTTATCCATTGATACTCTGGATATGCATGCTCATAAGGACACTTTCCATAGATTTGATAAGTTCAACTTGAAGTATAATCCAATCGGTGAATCGAGATTGAGAGAGATCTTCTTGAAGACCGATAACTACATAAAGGGTCGTTATCTAGCTGATATCACCAAAGAGGTCTTTAGTGATTTAGAGAACTCAAAATATCAAATGTGTGAATATAGAATATCAGTTTATGGTCGTTCTTTGGATGAATGGAGCAAATTGGCCGCATGGGTCATTGACAACAAGTTGTTGAGTCATAATGTTAGGTGGTTGATCCAAGTGCCAAGATTGTACGATATCTACAAGAAGACAGGACAGGTGGCAAGCTTCCAGGATATCATAAGGAACCTATTCCAGCTACTCTTTGAAGTGAGTATGGATCCACAGAAGGATCCAAAGCTCTTCATCTTTTTGCAAAGAGTCATTGGATTCGATTCTGTCGATGATGAATCCAAGGTTGACAAGCGTTTCTACAAGAAGTATCCAATTCCTTCTCTGTGGACCGCTCCACAAAACCCACCATACTCGTACTATTTGTACTATATCTATGCTAACTTGGCGAACCTCAACACGTACAGAGCAAAGCGTGGATTCAACACGTTTGTCCTAAGACCTCACTCTGGTGAAGCTGGTGATCCAGAGCATTTGATCAGTGCGTATTTGACATCTGAAGGTATCTCCCATGGAATCCTACTAAGAAAGATTCCATTTGTTCAATATCTTTACTATCTTGACCAAGTTGGTGTTGCAATGTCACCATTGTCGAACAATGCACTATTCTTGACCTATGATAAGAACCCATTCCCATATTATTTCAAGAGAGGTCTCAACGTCTCATTATCGACCGATGACCCTCTGCAGTTCTCATACACAAGAGAGCCTCTGATTGAAGAATACTCTGTCGCAGCACAGATCTATAAGCTCTCTAATGTCGATATGTGTGAGTTGGCTAAAAACTCCGTTGTCCAGAGTGGCTGGGAGAAGAGTATCAAGAAACATTGGATCGGACATGAATTTGACAAAGGTGGAATCGAAGGAAACGATGTTGAGAAGACGAACGTCCCAGATATCAGAGCTGCATATAGAGAGGAGACATTGCAGACTGAGTACGATCTCATCGATCACTACTCCAGCATCGTTCTCGAGGAGTAGATCCTAGACCACGGTATATTTTGTAATTTAATGTTGTTCGATTTTATATGACGAC